>JBBPCZ010000040.1:9560614-9571091 GCA_037974445.1 Brycinus macrolepidotus | reverse complement strand
TGTGTGTGTGTGTGTGTGTGTGTGTGTGTGTGTGTGTGTGTGTGTGTGTGTGTGTGTGTGTGTGTGTGTGTGTCAGGCGGAAGAGGACAGGCCGGAACCCTGTTGCAAATATGAAATGACTGCTTTATGTGCAGTAGACAGACTTCTTTAGGGCTGACCCGAGTATTATTTTTCAGGCTTTGTACACTTGTTGGATGAATGATGCTACCCTTATAAACAATAATATTTACCTTTTCTAATTAACTATCATTAGAATTATGTTTGTTTTATGCAGTTCTTTATTTCATATAGATTTATGGTCACTGCTAGCTAACCTGCTGTCTCTGTGTGTCTCGGTCTCTCAGCTCCGCAGATATAAATGAGTGACTGAGGACGTTCAACTTCGTCCCCTGAAAAAGCAAAGACTAGAGCCAAGCAAATCTTTTATTTAACTATTTCTATTTCTTTAAATGTTGTTTGACAGTTATATTTCACTTTAAAATCTCTTGATTTTTTTAAATATTATCACATCCATCTTTAAGTAATTTCCATTTTTCAATCGCAGTGAGGATTATGCAGGCTGTTCATATGAAAGACTGTAGATAGTTGGGTCTGTAATAAGAAAATCATACTTTCCCCAAACTTTGACTGGGATTTGCTTGCTTTTTCTTAAAGGAATAGTTTGAAAACATTTAATTGACGTAATTTTCCACAGATGCCAGTAGTTGATCATGTTTAGTGTCCAAATTTTGCATTTTTAGCTTAGCACTGGAACTGCGAGGTTAACGTTGTTAACAAACACTAGAAATCAAAATTTTTGAAAGTATATCCCCAAAACTTCTCTCAGCCCTCTCAAACCAGCTCTTCATTAAGGTAGTGCAGGCTTGTAGGTGTGATTTAGGGCATGCTGTAAGCTGAGAAAATGAACAGTGCTATGATCGAATACTGTGGGCAGCTGTTTTAGACAACAGAGTGTGTTTTCACTAAGCAGGATTGCCTTGGCTAATCGACTGTCTGGGACATTGGTTGGTGTAGCATAGTGGGTAAGAGGTCTGCCCACCACAGAGCAGAGTCGGGTTTGAGTCCCCACCAGACAACACATTACACCAGTAACAGTCTTTGGCCAAGACTCCTAATACTACATTCACCTCCATCTGTAACATGTTGCTCTGGATAAAACCGTCTGCCAGTTTTGTAAATAAATGCAAACAGAGATGCAGCTGTTTTGCAGTTTGTGATAAATCTATGCTTACTTTTCCCAAAAGTGTCATACTGTTGGCAGCAATTTAAAATAGGGGTGGCACAATAACACTTTTTCAGGTCTTATTCCAGTACGGTTACCACAGCCTTGAGTATCTGTCAATACAGATACTAATTCAGTACCATCCTTTTCCCTCTCTTTGACAACTAAGCTGTTAATAATACATTTGTCTGCTTTGAAGCCGAAGTGGCTCCTTACTCCCTCTAGATGGCGCTATGTAAGTTATGAATTTGAGTTTCTACATTAATATTGTGCACAGTGTGTCCATTACGGAATTCTGCATGCACGACTGAATTGCCAGCAACTCTTTGTTGGACATATTATGGACCGTTTGAAAGATTTATGTGATAGGTCAGGCCTTTTCCGATATCCAGTCCAGTGATTTTGGCCCATATCGGACTGATATCAATACTGAGTATAGGATCGGCACACCCTAACTTAAAGTGTCAGACAAAATGTCTCACTACTATTCCACAGCGGCCATTGTGCTTGTGAAATGAACAATAAGCCTATTTCTATGTGTTAAGCACAAGTCGTAACAGCTTTTTAAGGTTTTTCTGCTCAAGGAACCTTCTGCGGCTGCTGCATTGATTTTGGCAATTTGAGACAAAAGCACTTACATGGCCTAATGATAATGATGTCCTTTCTCCAGTGATGTCTATTCATTGCAGTTTCAGTAGCTGAGTGAGTCTGATTAGCTGCATGTCCAACCTATGGAAAAGGTCATAAATCCACCATCCATTAAATCTGTCTCATCACCAGAATCACAATCTTTAAATCATTTTTCCCCATCAATCCCGGTGTGGGTGTCAACATAAATTCCAATGAAAATACAGACAAATTAAACACAGTATTCATAATGATGCAGATGACATAAACCATAGTTCTGCAGTTGTTCAATTTGCTATAATGTGTTTTCCTGTTTTTAAAACATAATATTTCTTGCTGCATGCCTGACAGCAGTCATTTTGGAAGGGTTACATCCCATTAACAATTTACTGTGATGTTGCTTTATTGTCTATTTATTGTATTGTCTCTGTCGTACCTTTGTATATCTCTCATTTAACACTGTGGACTTTCAATAGTGCCTGCACTTTATCTTCTGTTTACTGCCACAACCAGACACACTTATATCCTGCTATTTGATGTGCTTATAATTTACACTCACTCAGTGTGGTTCAATGCTGCTAACTACCTTTTGTGAATAACGCACTTGCAGAATATCAATAATTCTGGAAGGTTTACGTCCCGTTCACACTAAACTGTTCTATTGTTGTATTGTCTAGTTATTGTATTGTTTCTGTCATAACTCGCGATTTGTTGCTGTATGTTGCACCATGGTCCATGGAGAAGCATTGTCTCGTCACACTGTGTACGTGTTCACAGCTGCTGATGTCAATAAAGTAGCCTTGAACCTTGATAAAGCTGAACCGCTGTTTCAGGGGACAAAGCTGAATGTCCTTAATCACTCAGTTATATCTGCGAAGCTTAGAGACAGAGAAACACACAGACAGCAGGTTAGCTAGCAGTAAACATAAATCTATAAGGATGTCCTACTCTGGTCTTGGAGGGTCAGTGTTCAGCACAGTCTGATAATTCCTCACCTCAAAAACATCTTCTAAACGTTGCAATTAACAGATGAATTGAATCAGGACTGTGCTGGACATCAACCCTCCACCCCTTGTGGAAATGGACCGGTCACTTTTATAGTTTAAAGTCATGAGAACACTGATGAGTAGGCATGGCAGTAAATCGTGATTCTTGAATGTTAATAGGGCTTTGGGGATGGCTCAGTCCTTCCAGAAGACCTCGATGAGGATCCTGAGCTGATTCTGGACAACATGCCCCGCTATGCTTCCCCTCTAATCACTACAGAGCTCCTGCCAGGCCTGGAGAGAGAGATGGCTGTGGATGAAGACCAGGAACAAGAAGAACAGGAGGAGGAGAGGAAGCGCCAGAGCTCAGAGAGTGAAAGGGATAGTCCTTTGTCGTACTCTTGGAAGGAATCACCTTTTAGAGAAGAGTCAAGTGCATCAAATCCCTACCAGATCTTCAGCCAGCCTGAAACAGAACAAGAGGTGAGATCCTTTGTTAGCATGGCAACTGGTCAGTCAGAGAGAGGTGGTCCCTAAAGGCTGTTTTACACCAAAATGTTTTATAAAGCCTTCTAGCTGTTTGTCTGACCGAGTAAATAAGCCTCTCTTTCTCTTGTATTAAGTCCTAATGCTTGTATATTTGTCTGTCAGCCACAGACAAATTAGACCTGAAGTGCTTAAAGAATAGAAGTGAAAGGAAATAAAAAGCATTGGATGGATGATCTCTTGCTCTTCAATTACAGTACTGTGCAAAAGTGTTGAGCTGCCCTTCATTTCTTAATATTTTGCTTTGAATCACCTTGTTGGTGCAAAAATACTATTTTATGCATGTCAGGCTGTCTTATCCTTGGTATATTAAGAAGATTAAATTAAAGAAATGGTATGTTTTACTGCAACAGGTTGCAACATGCCTAAAGATACAAGGTGCCCAGATAAAGGAGTTCCGACCACTCAGCATTCAGCACCACCGGTATACTGATCACCGGCCTGATCATCGGGAATCAACATCCCATTAGTTAGATGGTCTTTGTTCTGCTTGAATGATTCATATGTAGGTCACTGTGTGTCTTAACAAACAAAAAAACATTCCTCTGAAACTGGTCAGGTTCAGTGATTTGACTGAAAATGAGAGTTTTTGAAAGTCGTTCAGCAAGCCTGAAGAACTGTTCCTCAAGACTACATTAAAAATACAAGAAGGTCTGACTCTTTGGAATCAAAATATGAAGAAATGAGAGGTGGTTCAAGCTGTTTCCACAGTACTGTATGGTGAGCTTTGATGTTGCCGACATGTCAAGTCTGATGTAAACTCTAAGCCTTCAGAGATTTGTTGTGCAAGGAGGAACTCTAATACAGTGCGTGTTCACTGTCAACCGACTAGGAAAGGTGAAAAAGCCAAACGTGAGGTTCAACATGCTTCAGTAAAAGAAAAAAAACTTTTTTCTTAGAGAGCGCTCTAAATCCAGCAAGTTTACAGTCTGCAGCAGCCAGAATGTGCAAATGTATTTTATGTTTTCTCTCGATTTGCATGGCTGGTGTAGGAGGAGGATGAAGAGGCCTCAGTCCAGAATGAAGAGGACTTTAGAACAGAACTGGAAACAAAGTCCCCTCAGTATCCAGTCAGTGAGTACCTCTTATCAGCTTCTGAGGGAATAGGGATGGGATGAAATTAGAAAATATCGCAGTATTTCACCACAGATATTATATTGATAGACTCCTTATTGGACCTATTTCTTTATAACTCAGAAACATTGAAATTATATAAATAAATTAAACATACTTGATGTTTCATTTGTTTTTCATTTGGTGTGTCTGTGTGTTTTTAGGACAAGAATGTAAGCAAACATAAGGAAAAACACAGCTAATCTACTTTTCTGGAACAACAAAATATAAAGTTATTTAGTATTTCTTTAGAGAAGTTTTTAAGGCAAATATTGCTTATTGTTTAAGTTTATTCTTATTGCATATGGGTAGTTTTTGTGCACTATGCTATGCTGTGGTTTATTATTATTATTATGTAATGTTGTATTCATGTAATCTACATGGTACATACATATGACTACATTATCTGGGCGACTGTGTGTTTGTGTTTCCAGGTAAGTCCGTGACCTCGTGGGTGGAGGCAGCAGAGAGCGAGGCAGACTCTGACTCAAGGAGTGGAGGCTCAGAACTCACCCTAACCGACACAGACACAGAGTAACTCATTTTCTGTCTTCATCTGTTTCTGCGCTAGTGTTTCTTTCTTTATCGGCAAATCTGATACTCTTCTCTTTCAGAAGAGCAGTATTTTTCTGTTGATAAGTACACACACAGGTAAACAGGAATAAAACAGGAATCTTTTATGTACACGGTAATTATAGTGCCTTGTTTAACAAACTGGATGTAGCAGACCCTGTCTTTACCATCAGATTCACTGAGCTGTGGAATGAGACAACTGAGGGCTAGGACTAACAGGAGTTTGTGTTTTGTGCGTATGTGTCTTCTTTCACTGCGTTAGGAAATTTTTAATTGCTTGCTTTTTGTGTGTGGAGTGGTATTATAGCCCCACCTGCTGGACTAAAGGCAACCTTACAGCCTGACCTGTACTTGAATATCTCTGTTCTACCATACACACTTCTGGGGCCCCAGCTAGAACCAGTGTTTGAAAATCAGCATCACTTTATTGGCCAAGTACAGTTGCATGTACAAAACACTGTTTGTGTGTGTGTACAGCAGGTTTAGACTTTTGTTAGGGTTTGTCTTCGGTTAGTTCTTCACTGAGAGGAATCAGTATTTCAGTAGTTCAGTTACTGTTTTGTTCAGTCAGTGGTCTTACCAATGCCGAGTCAGAAGTCACTATTTTCTTTGCCTAACTGTATATTGAATGTATACAGTTTTCATATTTGTAGGAATTTACATTTATTAATGGCAGTGTGCATTTCAAGTATTATTAATCTTTGGAATGATTCTATGCATGGTGCCAGTGCATCACTCATCACTCATGTAGCCATACCATCATACAACCGTATACAGTGTGTGTGTCACACACACACTGTCGTGGAAAATTGGAGCAAAAAGTCTAAGTCTGAAACTTTTTCTAAGTCTAAAATCAAGGGAGTAATCAAGAAGTCATTCGAAGTCAGATGGAGTGTCGTCGCTGTTTTTATTCAAGGTGATACAGCCGTGACCCGTGGGAGCTGCTTCCAAGGCTCTCTCTCCAGCCGGGCTTGTACACAGTTTTTAAAGGCCCCAAAACTTCAACACCCACTTTCTTAATTCAGCCCCTTGATGATTTGATACCAATAAAATTTAATCACCGAGCCCATGTGTGACCCCTATGTCATAACTGGGTATGTCCCATTTTCACGTGAACAGTGCATGGTCAGCTCGTACCCACTTCCGTTCAATGGGTTCATATTTGGACTTATTATTGCAAGAACATTTATTCTGTCAAGGACATGTACTCTCTGCAAACTTTTAGTGGACGTCAATTAACTTCAGCACACACACTTCAATTGTGAACTGGGCACTACTAAGATGCAGGTTTTGTAGCGTATCTGTACTTTCCCAAGGCCATTGGGGCCTTTCTTATGAAAAATACAATGGTCCATTCTTCACTTATCTCTGCTCAAGTGCAGGTGTTCGAAACTGGGGGCCTTCTTACAGAGGGCTGAAGAAGATTTGGGCCTGGTATATTGTGATTAATTCTCCATTATATAAACATTTACTTACGTTAAAACCATATATTTCTACATTGTCACTCCGCAAATGCCCCTTCAACACATGCACGCATGCATGCACATGCATGTGTATATATGTATAATTCCCTGTTATCTTTGAAACATGTTTTAGCTACTTGAGTAATTAAGTCAGAATTCTTTTTTTTTTTTTTAGAATGGTGAGTCCTACCATCTTGTCACACATCATTAAACTGATAGGAATTTAAATATGCATGTGAGTCTAGCATTGGTCTGGTTATTGGTCAGAATTTAAACATGCATAAGGTTGTCTGATTTTGTGGTGGTGATGTATGTGAGAATGTTTGCTTATTTCTCCATCTTTCGTTCTACAGTTCTGCACAGCTGTCTTCCTCTGGCAGGAGGAAGAGGAGGAGTCAGGGTGCTGCCATGGTGCAGATGAGAGAATTACAGGGGTAGGGGAGCAATATAGCCTGTTAATTTGTGTTATCAGATTTTGGTGACATTTTGTTGAAACCTCTTGTACAACCATCGGCTTCTGTGGTTCAGGTACATTGCATTATACACTTAATTGCTGGTGTGTGTTTGTGTGTTCACAGTGATCTACCAGAGAGAGAGGATGGAGAGGGAGAGGAAACGCCCATCTTTAGTCACTGGGGCCCCCCTCGCAGGCAGGTGTCCCCCCAGTAGCGCCTTCTGGTGCTCGGTGTACTTTATACCCTGATATCCGATGACGGTTAATTGGCCTACCCAAACTCTGCCCAAAAATATTTTGTAACCACTGTTGCAAGATAAGAAAAGCTTTTCAGAATGCTGGTAAAATCCCATTCAACCCCTGACAAACTGTAGCACACAGGTCATACTGAAGTTTAATCTGAGTTCATTGCAAATTAGTTTGTTTTGTATGTGTGTTAATTGTCCCACTACTAGGATAGACCAGATGTAGTTTTAATCATTAAATCTAGCCTTTGTAAGTGTGGTTGCATATACAAGTGCAACTGTTGTCAGGAAATCCCTGCAACTTAAGCCATTCTACCAGAGCTAGTGGGGTAGACTGCTTTAACTTAGTTTGTTAGGAATGTTAAAAGGGGTGAGCTTTCTGTTATTTGGAACTGATATAGTAAAGTTGACTGCATTAGGTAAACAGAGTTGTGTTCTACAGTGCCTATTGAACACAAGTTAAGTTAATAATCTTAATCATTTTATTTGCCACAATTTGAGCTGAAAGAAAAGCTTTTTAATTCAAATTAAAAAGCAGTACATTTTATTATAATGTGCTCAAAATGAACACCTAAGAATGCAATAACACTATTTTCGTTGTGTGAACACAGGATTCACATGACCCTGAAAATCAGTTGTTATTTTCACTGTGTGAACAAAGTTTCCAGTTTTCATCAATAATGTCCAGTGAGAGGATATATCAAATACAGCCTTCCACTCTCATTCAGATTCTTGTTACAGTGGAGGCTCTTGATGGGAACTGGAGCTTTCCACCTGGCTGAAGGTGCTGTGCTGTTTGCAGTAATTAACCTTGCTGGAATCACTGATATTTAACACATTCAGAGTGATAGTGGTATCATTGTGTTAGCGTTCTTGCCAATGTTCTGTAAACCTTGTCCAACCTTGCAGCATGCTCCCCAAATGAGAAAGAACACATTTGTGGTTCATGAAGAGGTAAGTTGAAATGTGGTAGGAACTGCACATTTGATTAAGTAGATTATGTGTGTATTCTTTGCAGAGTGGAGGTGTGGCTGGAGCCAGCGGAGTCTCTGGGAATCAGTATTGTTGGGGGGCGGACAGTTATAAAGCGTCTGAAAAATGGAGAGGAGTTGAAGGGCATCTTCATCAAACAGGTGCTGCAAGAAAGTCCTGCGGGACGCACACGTGCACTCAAGACTGGAGACAAGATCTTACAGGTGCGGAAGGCATTAGCGCACAAACATACACGCACACATACACAACACCATCTGCTCAGCTGTATCCCAGGAGGATACTCGGTACAATATAGAGGTGTATAACTCTGGTCCTCATGGACGTTAGTTTACCACAGTTTAGTGATCTCTCTGCCTCGATACACCGGATTCATCTCAGGTAGGTCTCTGGTTTACTTGGTGTGTTTAAGCAGGGAAGTCATCCAACAGTGTTGGACTGAGGCCCTGCAGGACTGAAATCAGACACTCTGGAAATAAAACAATAACCAGATAATGGTAATATGGTGTTGTTTTTTATGGCATTTTGGAAATTATGTTTTGTAAATTTTAGGTTTTGAACCATTAGAAAAGGTTTGTAATTGTTTGAAAGTCTTTTTAAATTAAGGTACATTATAATTTTTTTCCCCAAGTCAGCATTTGTGTCACAAGATTTTTTAAAAAACAGTACAATATACACTACTTGGATCAAAACATGCACAAAAAGGAAGAAAAAAATCTATCATGTAATTGGGATCAGAATCAGAGAACTTTATTGATCAGGAGGAAATTGCTTATGCTATGACTACACAGACATGCAGAGACAAAAAGACAAGAACAATAGAAAATATAGTATAAGACAAAGTAAAAGTCCAAAAAAAAACTGTCCAGAAATACTCACAAAAATGATAATAGCATGTAGTGTAATGACATTTCCCTCACTTCTCCAGGTGTCAGGAGTGGACCTGCAGAATGCCAGCCATGAGGAGGCAGTGCAGGCCATTAAAGCAGCTCCCAGCCCGGTTGTGTTCGTCGTGCAGAGCCTTTCCTCTACACCTCGGGTACTGCTCATTCCCACCTTCTATAAATTACCTGCTTAGCCCTCCACCCCCCAGATCTTTCTGCCTCTGCTAGGTCCTAGTCACAGATCACTGCCCACATTTATGATGATGTGAGTGAAACATTGCTGTAATGACTTTTCTGCAAACAGCAGCCTGGTATTTGAACTGAGCTGATTCTAAAGAAGGATCTTCTTGTTTTGTATGTTGTGGCCTTGTAGGTTGTGACATGGATAGGCTAGTATATCAAATTTATTACAAAAACATTGTTATATGAGAAGCCTAGAAACACCTGAATGAAACTAATACATATAAACTAATGCACCATACATTTAAATAACATGGAGGTTAATAGTATATAGGAGTGGATTCTGAAGCTGTTCACTAGTGACTAGTAGACTAGACTAAAGCCCGTTTTACATGAGAGTAGTTGCACCGCGTGCACCAAACTCCTATGTTAATTAATATCGCCTTTTACACCAGCCGTGTGCTTAAACAGAATAAAGACATCTGCAAGTTATTTTAGCTTATACTAAACAAATAGAAAAAGATACAAAAGATGCTCTTCACTGTTGTTTCCAATTAGGATGCACAATAATATCAGAATCAATCATATATTATGTCATATCAGCAAACGGCATTAGACAAATGTTCAGACAATGTTTAGATTTAACTTATACTTGTTTTACTCTGAAATAGCAAAACATTTAGGCAGGCTACTGCGGTAGAGTATCTACATTTTATTTATTGTTATACTGCATTGAGCTGTCATGTCAATGCAGAATAAACTGTCACCCAGCTGGTCCTAATGAGGGGATCTGTGCGCAACCTACAGCAAGGATGCTCTCCCCTTTCTTTACTGACAGCTGTTTTTTTTTTTTGTTTGTTTTTTTTACTTTTATTTGACCAAATTTGACTGTGCTTGACATTAATTTTATTGTGCTTAACTATTAACGTGTTTCCAGCTGTAATTCTTCTTGGGCAGTGCTCTGATGTCCATAATGTCAGCTGTGTGGGCTTACTGAGTGTGTGATTGATGTCCTTCTATGGGAGAAATAATTGGTTATGGTCACCTTGCTCAGCACAGGAGCAGATCTGCTGCACTGATTTGTGCTGCTTTGTTATCTATATGGATGAATTGGAGACTCACTGTGTGTGTGTGTGTGTGTGTGTGTGTGTGTGTGTGTGTGTGTGTGTGTGTGTGTGTGTGTGTGTGTGTGTG
>JBBPCZ010000040.1:9537147-9554783 GCA_037974445.1 Brycinus macrolepidotus | reverse complement strand
CTCTCTCTCTCTCTCTCTCTCTCTCTCTCTCTCTCTCTCTCTCTCTCTCTCTCTCTCTCTCTCTCTCTCTCTCATTCACTCACTCACTGTCTCACACTCTCTCACTCACTTACTCTTTCACTCACTATCTCACTCTCTCTCACTGTCTCACTCTCTTTCTCACTTTCTCACTTTCTCTCTCTCTCTCTCACTCACTCACTCACTGTCTCACACTCTCTCAGTCACTTACTCTTTCACTCACTATCTCACTCTCTCTCTTTCTCACTTTTGTCTCTCTCTCTCACTCACTCACTCACTCACTCACTTACTCACTCTCTCTCTCTCACACACACACACACACACACACACACTCGTCATCTCCTTTTCTTTAGGTATTTGACTGTTTTTAAATTCTGTTTAAAACTCTATTCTGCTAACTCTACACTAGTGTGGGTTCATGTGTGGGCTTCATGGTTCGTAGAACAGCCAAATATTTGAAACTATTGTTTTTAACACTGGTGCCAACTATGCAGTGCTACACAGTGCTGCACAATGTGCAGTGACCTTTACTGAGGTGCAAAATGTTATTTGAGTGTTAATAGCACCCCCTTGTAGGGAACCTGAGTTATTATAGGAGAATGAATTTTGAATGAATGAACATTGAAAATTCACTTTTATGTGCTGCTTTTGCTTTTTCACAGTTCAAATGACTAATTGTTCCACTCATTTGGATGAATACTTTTTTAGAAGTGTTATCTTTTTTTTTTCTCTTGGTTCTCAATATTTTGCTTCATCTGTCACTTGCAACTTTTCTATAAACAGCTCTTATTGCTTAAAAATATAAAATAAAATAAAAACATACAGCCCTGGCATAGCGCTCATATTTGGAAGACCCTGCTTTGAAACTGCACTCTTATATTGCATATTTATTCAAATGCTTTTCAGCTTAGACTGCTAGTAATTACAATATGTACGTTCAACATTCTCTTTAGCATGCAATGTGTTAGTACATGCTGTTATTATAAGTGGGCGAAAGTTCAGACAGTTGTGTCTGTGTTAGAGAAAATGGGAAGGAGTTGTTTTTCTAAGTGCACAGTGTGGTCTCGCTCCCTCTCTCTCTGCTTCCTTTGTTCTTTGCTTGTCTCTGGAGTTTGCTGCAGTGTTCTCCCTCTTGATAGTAAAGTCTTTTTTGTGTATACGCCTGTGTTTGGTAGAAAACGGGACAGCGGAGCGTACCTCCTCCAATGCGCCTCCCTCCACCATACAGACCTCCCAGTGTAATGCAGGAGGAGGAGGAGGACCATGAGCAGGCCACAGGTCAGTGCTTTTCCCTTTTCTTTTTGTCTCTTTTTTATTTACCACCTACATATCAACATCCATGTCCTTACAGACTTATTTCATTCAGAAATGCAACTGTCTTGCAACTTTTGTCAGATCTCCATCTATCAACTGTCCCGGCCTGTTACAGAAAAGGGTTTGCTTCCTTGCCTTGGTTCTGTTTTTGTTTTCTTTTCTTTGTTGTAATTGTGCTGTTTAAATGAATGCACATGCATGTAGGAGTGATGATATGTTATTGTTATCACTATAAACTATATAACTAGGTGCATTTTAAGACTTTGATGCTGTGCACTATGAGGACATCTTCAGGTATCTCAGTTCTACATTTTGGCCATATCACCTATTCTTACATGCCTGTCCATTTCTAAGTCATTCTTCCTTGCCCTGTGAGCTAGAAGGCCCAGTGCTCTTAAAAGGACGGGTCTCTGCCATAGCCACTCCCCTGGGTTTGCTCAAGGCTGCTGGTCCTGCGTCTGTGCTTTGATGCTCGTCCAGCAACCCGCTCGAGTGTGATGCACACGCTGACTCTGTTCGACTGGTGGAACCAGTCCATTTTCAGCAACATGTTAGCCCTGAGGACTGCATTTAATACTACATCATATCTCTCAGCTCTTCGTATGAGAGACTCTTAACATCAGTCTTCAGGGCTCTCATGTAAACCTGTGGGGTTTTTTTTCTTCCTCTTCAGTATAGCTGAAAACTCACCTGGATCAAGTAGAACACTATCGTGGGTGGGCTGGTAGGCGGGCAAGAATAAAAAAGTGGACACTCTATTGGACAGTGAGGACTCCATTTATAACTTTTGAGCAGCATCATGCTAGGTTTCAAGCAGCATAATATTACATGACTTCTGTTGCACTACAGTGCTCAAACAGAACTGAGCAGCACTGTCTTAACTTATCTTATTGCTGAACACAACTATGATGCATAGACATGTTATGCTCTTGTGTGGCACATGTATATAAGGAACAAGGACCAAGACCATGCGTATGAACATGCACCACCTGAGACAAACAGTAGGACAGTAGCTACATCTAGTAAATGAATCTAGGTTGCTGCCCTGTTACTCATCCTATTGTAACTATTGTAGGACTGTCATATAAACAATAAAAGAAAGCTGAAAACACATTCACTGAAGCAGATCATGGAGAAAATAAAATAAAAAAAAGCTCTTGCTATGAGGTGCAGTAACACAGCGGTGAGTCCTTCTTTGAGCTCTGGCTGTGTCTGACTCCTTGTAGAAATTCTGACCTTGCAATGTAAACAGTGTTACTTAACACATTTTCACTCTTTCAGAGGAGGCAACATCTTTATTGCCCATAATCATGATTTTTAGAATTATCATTTTGTAAAGAAGTGATTTACTCTAATCAGTTTCTTTGGAAATGTTTTCTAAACATCCTGCCTGTTTAATCAGGTTCAAGTCAAGTTTATTTATAAATTCCATTATCATGCTCAAAGGTCATTCAATGTGCTTTACAGGATTAGAAAAAAATATAAATCAGGAAGCATAAAAATAGTAAGAAATAAAAATAATAAAAGAAAAACTTATTTGTCTCTTCTCCTATTTGTTTATAAATTGCTTTAGTCAGGAAATCTGATTACAGATGGATTCTGGAAACACTTTGGAGACACATAAAAATGCCAGAATGTCTACATCTGTTGTTTTTCTTATCAGATTGCTCGGGTCAGATGTGAATACCAGGTATGAATACGTGCTTAGATGCTTTCCAGATGGAAATTTTAGCACCGTTTCTTTAAATGTGTACATTTTGAATAAGCCAAACATTGCAATAAATGTTTATGTAAAACAGTCACATTCATAATTATAATAACTGTGAATAATATTAAATAAAGGAAGAGATAACACATTCATAGCCCATCGCACCCCCCCACCCCCAAATGACTGAGATTTAAAAATGAAGGGAAGGAAAAAGTTAAGGGACACAATACTTAACAGAAGGCTTTATATCCAGTAACAGAAGTACAAAGTCATCGCAAAGTGAACTCCGTCAAGTAGGGGTCAAGTGTTCATTGTGTTCACTAGAGAAAGGAAAGATTTCCATCTTTTGTAGACTCCTGGGATGTATTTGCTGTATTGATCTAGGAAAGGAAGAACATCTTTTAACTGTAACAAAGAGTTCTTTTGGCGAGATCAGCGATGCTTTAAAAGGTTTCAGAGAGAGCCCAGAATGTTTGAAGCTTTTAGATTGTTGTTTTTCCAAAGAAAGAACCAGACCACATGAAACTTTGGACTGTTGAAATTATGAGATGATGATTGTCAGGTGAAACTAAACGCTTAATGAGCTCAGCACTCAGAACCTATATTTGTAACATAAATTTATGCATAAGAAATAAAATTGTCTGGTTAAATTGCATATTAATGATTGAAACAATGCATGAATTGATTAATCCTCGAAATTAACATTAAATTGCTACATTCGATTACTGCCCGATATATAGTTACCTAAGATATTTATATTGAATGAGTATAAAACTTTGTGGGGTTCATGTAACTTGGACCTGATCATCCTCATGGGCAAACTTTGCCCCGCAGGTCACACTTTTCGGGGCAAAAGTGTATAACCCACATCCTGATGTGGTATTGTGTGTGTGCGCGTGTCCATGTGTGTGCGTGTGGGCGTGTGTGTACGTGTGTGTGTGTCTGTGCGTGTAGTAATGTGGAATGCTGTTGTATGGAGCCACATACCTGCTGACTGTTTTGATGCTCTGTCTTATCAGTCAACTTTCACTGCTCACAGTGGCCCACAACTGACTGATCAGAGACACTGCAGAGGTGACAGTCAATAGCTCAGCTGAGCTGCAAGTTCAGGGCCTCATACTGCTGCTCTGGGGCTTTTGTTCTCACCAGGGCTCAAGGGTAAAAGCCACTGCAGAAGTCTCCAAGAGAGCAAGTGCTGCACTCAACGGTCAGCAGTTTGCTTAATCCGCCCATGTAAAGGCGGTTGGATTAAGATAAGAGTAATATGCTGTGCGTGTGTGTATTGAATAAGTCAAATGTGACTTTTATAAAACTTGTCACAACTGGATTACAAGGTTATAACAGAATTGGATTTGTAGCACCTGCAGGAGCTCTGTAGTAAAGAGTTTGCTGACTGCACGTTCCCTTTTCTGAGTGATCTGTGATCATTAAAGGAACAGATAAGCTTATATTGCTTTCTTACATATGTGTGTATGCTCAGGTGATTCTGTTGTCTTTTTAAAAAATAATTCTCCTAAATCTCCACACAGCACATTTGCCACACAGGGCACAGTGCTGGCCTGGCGTTTAGCTTGAAATTTACGCACACTTTGAAATGACTGAATGCCACCATCTGTCCTCGTCGGTGGTGAAAGCAGCAGTTCAGAGGAATGGAGCAGTAGAGCAAAGGCCAACTATTGTTTGCAGATGCTGGGTGAGGGACCTTGAAAAAGCATAATTTATCTTGGGCTGTGACATGAGTCAAGCCAATTAATTATAGAGGTGCTGCAGTGTGACACTGTAGAGTACTGGAGAGATATAGCTGATCTTAGATCAGGGTTTACCGTTATACGCAGGTAGACCTAAAGGCACCTGTTTTTGCCCTTCTGTGAGATTCTTCAATTCCAGGCCTAGAGGGCTTTCCCTGCACAAGCATATCTACTGATCCTGGAAATTAACAAATGAGTTGAACCTGGAGTGTCTGAGCAGAGAAATCTGGAACCAAAGTTGCCAGGTTTATGGTTTTTCCCACCACTTCCAGTAAAGGTAATCACGGGTTTCTTTGGGGCTACTTTTAATTTTACCATATATCCTAAAAAAGCTAGATTGCAGACAGTGATGAATATTGTGCATTTCATGTATATTGTATGTGTGTGTGTATTATGTGTATATATAGTGTGTGTGTGTGTGTGTGTTTGTGCGCTGATTAGCCATAACATTAAAACCACTTGCCTTTATATAGATCCCACTGTACCACTAAAACAACTCCACAAGATCTCAGAAGATGTGCTGTGGTATCTGCACCAAAGTTTAAGCAGCAGATCCTTTTTATTTAAGCATCAGAAAGTTGTGTAAGTTGCACAGTGGAGCCTCCATGGATCAGAAAGAGTTTGTCCAACACAGATACTCAGATTGAGATCTAGGGGATTTGGAAGCCAAGTCAACAACTCGAATTCTGTGTGATGTTCCTCAAGCCATTCCTGAACAATTTTCAATTTTGGCCATGTAGCAGGGTGCAAGAAAGAGGCCTCTGCCAGTAGAGGTGTACTTGGTCTGCAAATATGTAAGTGGTAGGTTGTCATGTGGGACACGAGGAAGGAGGACACAGAAGCAGAAGTACTGGAAGAACACAAACAGCTTTAATCCAAAATGAAGTGCAAATAGTTCTTTGGCAACACAAGTTCGTGGGGAACTGAAACAGAGGACCGTCCTTTCACTCAAGCTCTGAAGCTCTCTCACTAGCTCCGGGCTTGGGACAGAGGGTAACGCTCAGTCTAGGGTGCGAAGACGTCGCTCTGTAGTAAGGACGAACCCGATGCATTTTACTCCTAACCAGGAGTCACAAGGAAATGCACGAAGGCTGCGGCTTTGCGCCATGCGACAGCCACGATGAGTCAGACCAGCCCGAGGTCTATCCGCCTCGCTGGTCAGCGCTAGAAGAGAGAGAAAGAGAGAGAGCACAATCAAAGTCCACTGGTCAAGACCTGCAAGGGAAAGAGGTCAGTAGGAGAGTGAGAGCAAGATCCCAGAGGAGACTTCCCAACAGCACAGATGAGGGTGATAGACAGCACAGCACAGATGAGGGTGTGTATGAGGGTTGAATGAGGGTTTGTATGAGGGAGACTGCTGGAACGGCTGGTACATATACCGGGAGGAAGACACACACAGACCAATGAGAAAACACAACCAATCTAACTAAACAGGGAGCTAAACTCAAACTGATTAACACAAAGGGAGAGACAGCTGAACTAATGAGCGGGCGTCTAGCAACGCAATCAGAGCGGAGCGCAAAGGCTCACTCTGTGCAGGTGGGTTGCTAGGCGCCACGCCCAAACATAAACAAACCAACACGAGGACGAGGGGGGCGTGACGGGACACTTCCCTCTCAGTAGACTGGTGAGCGGGAACGCTGGACGTGGGGCAGAGGTGGTGTGGACATGACATAGGTGAATCATTCAGATGAACTTGGTGCCTAGTACATCCCACCCCTTAACAGGTGCACTTGTAAAGAGATAATCATTGTTATTCACCTTATTCAGCTGTCAGTGGTATTAATGCTATGGCAGCTTACTGTCTACATGCGTTATAGTGTAGAAATTATAATAAATCAGGGGATATTTTCAGGTGAAAATGATTGTTTTGCCCCCCTTACTCTCCCTCTGTCTCTTTTTCTTGGCGAGGTGTTCACAATAGCAGTGTCCCTCCATTTGTTGTTGCAGCATTTGGGACCAGTGGCGCTCCAGTGCGATTATGTTTAAATTGTCAGGGTGAATTGCTGATGCAAGATTGCTATTATTCACCTCACCGCTTTTATTATTCCTGCCTCATATCATCTTTTCACCTTTCACTCCAGGTATGTGTGGATGTGGTGTGGGAAGCTCATGTCCTCTTTGATATTTGTTACTGTGTGTAAGTGTTACGTGTTGATCATTTGTTTGGTCTGTAGTCATGCCTGTCTGTATTTGTATGTGTGTGTGTCCTGTTCAGCTGTATTTTTCGAAGCCCGTTTCAAGAATGTGAATCAGAGGCTGACTGCTGTGGACCGGAATGGGCTTTTGCCAAAAAGCAACTAACTACACTCCAATCACTGTCGCAGCTCTGCCCTCCCTCACAACCTGTCACATTCATTTCCTTCTCCCTCTGGCAGAGGAACACACTTTAGCAAACACAAAATCATCGCAGGTCCATTTGGCTCTGTTCTCTTCAGTTAGGACACTACACCCCCATAAAGTTTGTCCAGATGATGGGATTTGACTAGGGCAGTCCTCTCCAGCTGTTTATTAAGCCTGGTACTGGTCCAGTTTGCCAGTCATGGTCCTCCTGAAAACCGTGTTAAGGGGTTCACATGTCCTAGGAGTCTGTCAATTGATTTATTGCATTAATTGATTTTTTTGGCAGCTTGATTACTTGTTTATTTCTACAAGACATTTATAGTTAAACTCTTTTGCAAGCGGATGTTTGGGTCTGATTTCTGAAGTAACTCGATAATATTTTGATTGCCTGAGAGACCTCCTGTGAGTGCTTTTATGTCCTTATCATGGCACTGCAACTGGACCTCTGTAATCTCGCCTTACTTGACTGTAATCTAATGTTTAAAAGTAAAATGTTGCTGATTCTCTCAAGCTATTGGCTTTTTAGGTTGAAGTTTGTTTATGTTGTACCTTGATGTGCAGAATGGCATTTTCTGTATAGACACTTAAGTTTTAGCTATGTGCAGCATTTATGAATCAGAGCTGTTTATCTTCAATGTAAATAAGCTTCTTGTTAGTCAATGTTTATGTCACCATTGTTCAGTTCAGTAATGATTCTCTGGGTGTGTGTGTAGGTGTGTGTGTATGTGTGAGTGTGTGTGTATGTGTGTATGAACCCCCAAGAAAAAAACGGTTGTGCTGTGCAAAAAAAAAAAAACCAGTGTGACATCCCTTCCTGGTGCTTCCCCAGCAGCTCACAGTCATGGTGTTTTGCTGCCCAGCTTAGTCATGAATTGCCTGCAGTAGACTTCTGACTGATGATCTGTTTGTAGTGGCCTGCTGCCACTGACTGTAAGCACTTATGAAAATAGAGACTTCATTAGTTTTCTGTTTGTGTTTATTGTTTTCCCCTCATTATTTCTTTTTGTGAAGTAGCTTTTCAGTTGATTATGCATTATTTTGATTTTAAAACGATGCTGAATACTGCTTAAGATTCATGCAGCAGCCTGTCTAAGACATGTGGTGTGTCCTTAATTAAGGGGAGCGCTGAAGTTGTTGAGAATTACTTTAGCACTCCAGAACGAAGTGCGAGATTTCAGTCTTGCAGTTTAGCCTTCTGTTTAACACATTCAGCTCATGATTCACCTCATCAGCTAATTAAGGTTATTTGGTGTGTTGGAAGAGGGAAATTGCTAATCTCTGCAAGGTTACAGCCTTCAGGGCCTACGGTTCATAACACTCCTCCAGTATGTTAAATGTCCTGGAAAATCTAATTGAAATCATTTATTACTGTGGGAGACGTGGGTGGATTGGGGAACCAGAATGTCTCTGTTGTAACAAAACCTTAATAAAGCCATAACAAAGTCACAGAAGTGGTAAGCTTATAGGAGAAGGAAAAAATATGCACTTAACTAATGCGTATTAATTATTTCAGGTAAATTTGGGATATTTCTATTAATCACATGCTGGGAAGAGCAGGTGGTGTTCTACAATGGTGTAAAAAAGACAAAGTGTGAGTGTCTGTGGGGTTCTTCTCATTCTTCTATTTCTCATCACTAACCAAAAGTGTGTGGGTGAGTGGAGTGGATCGTTGGCTTTGGCTTTTGTTCCCTTCATTCCTTTGTCTGTCCCCCCTTTTGTTTTCCCTCTGGATGGTGATGTATGGCCGAGGCCAGTTGGCAGTAAGCCGCCCTCCATCTTTCTTAGACCCGACTTAATTAAGAGCTTTAATGAGACTTCAGCTAGCAAGAGGCAGCCATGAAGCGTTAGCTGCCAGCCTTATCGCTTTCTGGTCCTGCATGTGCGAGAAAAAAACAAGGAATAGAGGAGAAAAATGGCCTATTTTTCAAATGAAGAGGGTGTATTTCAACTAGGAATGTAAATTCCCGAGCTTACAACGATTCGGTTCTGACAGGATTCGACAGGAAAAGATTAGAGTGCATCAAGAAATTTCAGATTTCTCTGTGATTTAATACAGTTAAAGTTTAATGCCTCTTTTTTATTTCTGCATATATAAATGACCAAGATGTAGACAAAGTCATTTGGAGTGGTCTGATGTGAAAAGCTGAGTTCAGAATTGTTCGCAGTGGTGGTGATAGGAACCAGATGTTTGAAGAGTTGATTTCCTCTAAAAGATGTGTTATGGTTATGAATGCACTCCGTGATGTTTAAACATTGCTTTACAATAGGTTTGCTATCGGTTTTTGGCCCAAAATGTCCTTTTGTGGAAGAGAGATTCAAGGCAAAATAACCTCCCAAGAATTCAGAGTTATTACCATTTTATGTATTTATGAACCCATATTTGACATATAGACACTGTCCCATATAAACATCATCACTAGTCACATGTCTCATTTATCATTTTAACTGTAATAAATAATATTGCACTGTTATTTTTACTATATCAGTTGGATAACTTGCTCCATCCTCCTTTCTCTACCACTCTTAAGACTCTCGGTTAAGTCTCACTTTCAGTTATTTTTTTTTTCTGGTTGAAAAATAATCACTTTTCAGTGACTTGCGTTTATGCTGACTGAGTTCATGTTAACATGAGTGTGGTAGTTCAGGTATCTGGTAATGTTTATACAGCTTTTAAAAGTCGTGTCAGGTGTGTTTGCTGATGGTGTGCATACACACACTAACAACAGCTGCCTCTTCCTCACACACATTTTGATGCTTTTTCTGTTAAAAGAAGCACCTTCAGGAAAAGAGCGTGGCCAAAGCTTTAATGCCTCCCTGTTCACTGCAGAGGACACGAAACAACAGCTTCACCATGCAGATAGTGCCCAAGAGATACATTTGGAATTCACCCATAGGCTGCACATCTCGCTGGTAGACATTTGGTGCATTATGTATGAATGTAAAAGCCATACTTTTTGTAGTGGACTACATAGGGAGTAGGAAGCCATTTGAAATTCAACCTGAGCAAAGTGATGTATGCTGATGGGCATTTCACCTTACTTACCTCTTTTAATACACATTAAAATCAAACTTTTAACAAATACTGAAAATATCCAATAAGCTATAGAATGTATCAACTGAGGTAAAACAATTTTCTTGTCTTTTCTGCAAAATAGACCTCGTCTGATCATTTTGTACACATGAAATATATTGGAACCAAAATTGTGTAGTGTAACATAGACCATAAAAACATTAAGCTTTTTAAATTTTTTGAAATTGTTTGAAATTTTTCAAAAATAGCCCAAACATACTACCCCCCTCCCCCCAAAAAAAAGTCCTCATACAAAACTGAATAATTATAAGAATTGATTGTAACACTGTAACACTGAAATCAATGTAGCTAAAATGCCACACAGTTGCACATTTGTGTGTAACAGGTCTTGCCCATTGCCCCCCTCCTCTATCTCTCCTTATCCTTCTCTCCTCATTTTGTCTCTGCCTCTCTTTCTTCATTACTCCTTCCTGTCCACAACAATCCCCTTCATTGTTTTTCATCCCTCACTCTAGCCCACCCCTCTGTATCAGCCAGATGAGTGGGCTTCGTCGCACCCTGATTGGCGAGCCGGGGTAATGGCATGTTCAGCACTGTGCTGGATATCAGCCTTTATCTGGGTGCCCATGATTCCTTGACAGCTTTTGCACACAGACTCGAAGCAAAATGCCTAGTCTCAGCATTTTGATCTGCAAGGCCTGGATATCGTAAGAATACAAAGCAGTAAAAAAAGGGCTAATCTCAAGTGAGCCAGACGTTTGAAAAGCTTGTACGTGGAGAGAGACGATAGATATGAATAAAAGACTGTGAATATGCTCAATTATAATGCATTATTAATGCTAATACTACACAAAGTGGAAATTAATATCTCTGTTTCTCTTTTTCAGGCTAGAGCAGCAGTTTATGGCCAGGGATTCCTCAGTAGTAATCAGTGCTTTCATCACAGGAGTTTTGGAAGAGAAACACGGACAAGTCTTGTCTTTAACAGTTACCTCTTATTTGTTCTCTCTTTTGGTGGAAGTAAGGCTTATCTTCTGAGCAGATGTTGGACGTTGGGCTAAGGTTGGGGTGTCAGACTTCTGGAGGGCCAGAGCATTGCAGAGATTAGCACATCTAATTTAACTTATGTAACTAATTACAGAGACCTTCGTGAGTTGAATGTGGTTGGTTAAGCCATACTGGAGCTGGATTAGTCACTGTAATTTAAATGATATGATGACCTGTGGGTTTTTTCAATACGAATCTGGAATGCATGTGATTTTTACAAATTTGATAGTAATAATTATATAGTGAATGGCTTTCTGCCATTGGCTGAGCTCCCTCAGTAATAGTAGTCCTGTTCCAAGACACCTCACTAATGGAATAACGGAATCTGCTGAGAGACACGACCATGCAGTATGTTATTTGCCGGGTTTCCATCCAGCTGTCAAATTAAATTCAAGCGAATAACTGAAATGTTGCACAAAATCATGCAAATGAGGCTGACTTTCCATTCGCTCTGTACAAGAGAATGATACTATCTGCATCATCTCGTAAATTCTGAGAATCTTCAGAGGAGCCTTTAATGTTGAGCAGCCAACACTGAAGCCATTTGCCTCTTTGTTTAATTGCATATCTGCTGAGGAAATATCCATTAATGAGCTGCAGGTACCTTATGTCTGTTTACTGTTTTATATCACCCAAATGTTTTGTTTTTTGAGAAGCTAAAATTTCTTCATTACTTCACTAGGACCTACAGCCTCCTGTCCTATACTGCAGACATGTACCTGTGGTCTCAGATATTTGTTGTTTTGAGTTTTTTAATTTTTCTTATTCAGTATGGCAAATATGTGTGAAAATACTTGGATGGAAACCTAGCTGTTGTTCGGAGTGTGTACTGTGGTGTAATGCAGTTATCAACATCTGGGCTGTGACTTCTGTCCAGGCTACCTGTGGGATTTTGGAGAAATCACAATTACTGTGCTATGAAAAAATATGATTTTCATTATTATTGCACACTGGTCACAGTGAGTGCTTTTAGATCTTTTAGAAACTGAATGTAGCATTAGACAAAACACAGTTTTTAATTGTTTAATTTATTAATGGAGCAAAGGTTCCATCATGCAGTTTACCAACTTGAAAAGTAATTTCCCCAACACTGCTGACCCAAAAAAAAACATCTCATATTTGCAACAAAAGTGTCTGAATAATCCTATAGCCTTTTAATGTAATTTTCTGTGGACAGACTGGTCTGAAGTGCAACTTTTCAGGCAGCACAGATCCTTTTATATCTGCTTTAATCCTATAAAGCCAGAGCTTGAGTTTTTCACATGGGTAGTGGAGAGGTATGGGGTAAGGACAGCGTCTGTTTACCTGTCCAGCTGAAGATGAGGCTGAATGAGATAAGACGGTCATCCAAAACAGAAAACAAATCCACTTTTGAAGGGCTGAAAAGAAGCAAATGAATTTTTTAACAGTCAAAAGTCCAAACCTAAAATCTAGAGATGCTCTGGCTTTAAAATATATCAAGATATCTGAGCAGGTTATTAATTTTAAAGGGGGCATTACTTTTTTATGAGTGATTCACTTGTTGGATATCTTTGCTCTTTAAATAAAAGATGTAACTGAAATGTATTTGATAAGATTCTCATTGGCTGAAATTGTTTTGTTTTAATATCTAAAAGCATTCACTGCAAAAAAAATCCTTCAATAATATAGACCCAAAGTAAGGGGGCTAATACTTTTTAAACGTATGAGTTAGCCAGTCAGATACACAGAACTAATCCAGCTTCAGTAGTGTTTTAGAAGAGGGAAAACACCAAGTCTCCAGGACTGTGGCCTTCCAGGACTTGAGTTTGACACCTGTTTTTGAAGCTTTACGTTGTAAAATGTTCAGATAGAGCCAAAGTTCTTGGAGAACACTTGGACATCCGAGACATTGGTACTGTTTGTACCTTCTCTATCTGGAACGTTCCACAACGTCTCGCCGCAGGAGCTTGTCTCTCGATAGGCTGCCTGCTGTCTTTCTTGGCAAAGTGGGTCAGTTGCATCAGTTCTGTGTGTGACTGAGTGAGTGAATATGTATTTATGGGGTTCTTTCCTCTGGTGAGCAAAGGCTCTGGTTGCGTTTTTCTCTCTGTGCTGCATCTTATTGCTGGATTTTCTGCCTGGCGTGACGTGGTTGCAGTGAGAGCAGTGTGAGGTGGGCCTCGGTTTCTCTCAGCACAGAGTTAAGCCACTGTTTCAAATCAGCATTCGTCAGACTTGCTGACAAACCTTCTCAGCCTCTTCTTCAGGCTACACTAACCTGTGTTGGAAACGCTCTGAATGTTTGAATCTGTGGTGTTTTGGTGGGGTTTTTTTGGATCACGATGTGAGAGAATTGTGAATACTTCTGGGCGAAGATATTTTCCCCTCTGCTTCTGAAATGCATCTGTTTTACATTTTAAACGCTTCTTAAATTATGTTTATTTATTTTTGCAGAGAAGGAACCTCCTCTGTAATAAACATTTGTAGACCGTTGCTTGTCGTGTCTTTTTATGCTTCAGTGAAGCCATAATCACCTGCCTGTTAGAGAGAGAAAAAAATCTTTTTTCTTTTTCACCTCATGCCCTGCTTTGATTTACAGAGCAGCTGTTTGGGAATTCGAGCCATGGCGACATGTTTTCTTCAGTCAGTTGCTGCTTGATGTTTGAGTGGCAGTTCTCTTCTGAATGCCATTTTCTGCTAGTGGAAAGCCTTGTCATGAGGTAGCAGGTGCCATCAGAGTATTTCACTTTGTGCACTGTAACTGACTGTCAGTGTGGCTCTTAAAGCTTAAACTCCTTTCAGCTCTCAACTCTCGATGGCCCTTTATGGGGCCATAGAAATGCAGTGAAAGATGGATATTAGAGGGCAGCTTTGTTGTCTGAAGGTCATCACTGGACATAGAAAGGCGGGTTAGGTAAACCTGGCCTTTTAAGCCACCTTGGATCTGCATTATCACACACATTCAAGCCACACACAGGATGGAATCATGAAAGCTAGAGATAACAGTTTTGCAACTTATTTTTTTAAATGTCCCATATTTTCTTTTGCTATACTTTTTCTATGAGGTCCACTTATGTTTGTGATTTTATGTACCAAATTACAGTCATAATTCATTTGTACTATTTTCTACTTCTCTGTTTCCATTCAGTTTAACCAGACTTTTTTGTTGCTGTGTCTTAGACTGATTTATGTAAATACCCCTGTTCCTCTGTTGGCTGACCTGTATTTTGCTTTGTTCAAAAACAAGGCCAGGCTGAAAAATTCCTTCTAACTTTGGTGAGTGGGTGGGGCTAAACTGCTGTAGAATGAACAGGAGAATGTATGTAATGTATGTTGGTTCATTTCATGCAGAACCTTAATGGGCTGAAACTTTGGATATACACTTTACATGGACAAAAGTACTGGGACACACCTGGAAGAACTTGACCGGCCCGCACACAGCCCTGACCTCAACCCCGTCCAACACCTTTGGGATGAACTGGAATTGAGATTGCGAGCCAGGCCTTCTCCAATATCAGTGCCTGACCTCATAAATGCTCTGCAAAATGAATGGGCACAAATTCTCACAGAAACACTCCAAAATCTTGTGGAACGTCTCCAAAAATGAGTGGAAGCTATTCTTGCTGCAAAGTGTATGTGTTTGAATGCAATGTCATTAAAGTCTCTGTTGGTGTAATGGTCAGGTGTCCCAATACTTTTGTCCATATAGCGTGAGTACATATATATGTATAATCAAGAGTGCTTATAATAACAAATTCCTCAAATTTGTTATTCCATGATATGCGCTCTTGATAAGCGATGATAGAAGTGAAAATCATTGTGCTGACCAGATTGTGGCAAAACAGTATAGTACACAGCCTCCTGTTGCACATCACTTCGTTAGTAGTGTATTTTCAGTGCAGTACTTTTGCTCCCTGTCATAGAAAGAAGGACTCTCTTATCTACCCCTTCTGATCTTCTGGCCCTCATTTGCCACCTGGTCACACACTTTAGGCTGGCCGTTTGTCTGTGACTAGCTGTGCACACACACACACACACTCTTGTCCAGAAATGATGATGCCGCTGTAATTACGAGCCACTCCACTGTGCCATTAATATCGCACACACTCTGCTTTCCAGCCCAGCCTGCCAGAGCCACTGCTGCATGCTAAATCTGCACCGCATTATGCTGATTGGCCATTGTTCTGCATTCTCTCTTTCTCTCTCTCTCTCTCTCTCACACACACACACACACACACACTCACTTTTCTCTCTTTTTCCTCACTCTTGTGTTCACACACTCATTTCTCTTCTTTCTCTCTCGCTCTCTCTCTCTCTCCCTCTCTCTCTCTCTCGCTATCTCTCTCTCTCTCCCCCGTCAAACTATCTATCTATCTATCTGTCTATCTATCTATCTATCTATCTATCTATCTATCTATCTATCTAGATAGATAGATAGATAGATAGATAGATAGATAGATATAAAATTTATATATCTCTTTCTCTCTTCTATTTCTTTCTCACTCGTTGCTTCCCTCTGTCTCATTTTCTTTAAATCTTTCCTCATCTGTCTGTCTGTCTCTCTTTTTCTCTTTTCTGCACTCATTCAGCGTGGGAAAACCCTCTGTTTCAGCAAGGCTTTGAGCCAGCACCTGTTTTAATCAATACTTCTTCCAGCCGCAATCTCAAAGCGTTTCAGTGACACTTTCTGGGAAGAAACTCATCCGATGTGTTCTTTTCTTGCTGTTATTTATGCTTTTGTATTTTTTTTATTATTTAATGTCATTATGAAGCTATTTTTGGCAGGCTAAAGATTTTCTTCAAGATGCTGTTAGCACTCAACCCTCTGCCATCGTTAGTGTCCAATCAGTGGCCCATCACTGCCGCAGGTTGGTGGGAGTTATGGAATTTTCCTTTTTAAAGCAAATAATACCATTTAAATCATTACTGTCTTCACTTTCTTTTTTTCTCTTGTTGCCATGTATGCCATGTATCCCTTTACCCCTCATAAGTGATTTCAGCCATATTAAGGTGCATCCATTGCTGATCCAAGGGTTCAAGTGCATGCACACACAGTTTGTATAATCTCTATTGAAAATCATTGCCAAAGGAATAATATGCTCTGGAGCAGCCACACATATCCAGGCCCTTTGCCAAACTTCTGTTCAAGGGGTATAAAGCCACCCAACACTGAGCAGTGGAGCAAGAGCCAGTACCTTCAAGATGAGTTAAAGTGATGTTTGTGATCCAGAACTAATGCTCCAACATCAGTTACTGACCTCACTTATACTCTCATGGCTGAATGCAGTCAAATCTTCACAGCAATGTAAGCCTTCCCAGAAGAGTGGATGCTGTTACTGCAGCAACCATTCCAATTTAACTTGAGCAGGGGTGTGAAAATGTTTGACAAATGGACCCACAAGGGTTTTTAGCAGATTTTATGAATAATAATATAATTTTGCAATGCTAAACATTAATTTTATTATTATACATTTGTTGCTTCATTCTTTAAAATCACAAGAAGCCTAATTTAATAGCAAATCAATAGAACAGTGAATGACCAAGAAGCGACCAGACTTTTTTTTTTTTTTCTTCATAAAAGTACCTATAAAAGACCTTTCATCCCAGCTATGGTGTTGAGATGTGTGTATTTCGATATATATTTAGGACACCTTCCTCTGAATCAAACAGGTCAAGGCCACTTATTTCTGAAGAGAGAGTGAATCCCAAGCACTCACTGTTTATTATAGCACAGTGCATCGCAGCCATGGCCTACTTACCACAGCACAGGTAATGGTGTTCTTCATGAAACCTGAGTGTTTTTGGAGCTGGGTTTGTTTCACCAGAGGATATTCTGCATTGGAATCAGCCAGACTTGTCTGTCTGAGTCATACAGGATATGTAATGGCCCAAAATTCCCACAGATGGATTGAGAAGGTAAATAACACAATGCATGGTTTTGTTATTTCTTGAGGTGGAGTGAAGTGACCCTTGACAGGATGAGCGTCAAGGGAACTGGATGAGGATTACTATTACTAGAGGCACTTTTCCATAGGTGTACAGGAACCGTGCTTTACCTATCCTGTACTGCAATGGTTCAGAATTGTAGCATGCTGTGATTTTCTATTGTGTCTTAGCCCAGTAACGGTGTTGCTGTTGGCAACACAATTCTCTCCCCACAGTTTTGGGCCAGTCATCGTCCCAAAACCGTGTCCATGGAGTTGTACCAGTGAGAGGTTTTCTTGTCAGAGCCGCTTTTATTATTGTTGAGATATATATATATATATATATATATATATATATATATACACACACACACACAGACACACACTATATGGACAAATGTATTGGGACGCCTGACCATTACACCAACAGGGACTTCAATGACATTGCATTCAAATACAGGGCTTTGTCCTGGGGCCCCTCCTCTTCATTATTTATCTCCTTCCCCTTGGCAATATCTTCCGCAAATTTAATATCAGTTTCC
>JBBPCZ010000040.1:9506086-9517595 GCA_037974445.1 Brycinus macrolepidotus | reverse complement strand
TGTGTGTGTGTGTGTGTGTGTGTGTGTGTGTGTGTGTGTGTGTGTGTGTGTGTGTGTGTGTGTGTGTCTGTATCTGTCCCACAATGTGAGGAAATCCTGTGTCAGCTGGACTCCCTCTGTTCAAAAGGAAGTGTGCCAGATTCTTGCGAGACACTCTAATGACCTCAAGGTCAAAGCAAATGCAGGAGGAGACTCTGGTCAGAGCTGGAGCTAACAGGCCTCAAATCTGGCTCTCAGTGGCCACCAAAAACACATCGCACTCCATTGTTTCCCTGCCCTAACGATCTGGATTGAGCTCATGTATGGTATTTGATATGAATTGGGTGTTTTGGTGCAGGAACACTTTAAACTGGAGCTTAACCTGGGTTTCCAAAATGCACTTTAGCGTCATAATGATAAACTAGAGTGAACATTGCTTGGCCTGATGGTCTTAAAGGAAATATCCAGCATTTTGTAGCCTAAGCTCTGTCTGCTGCATCTATATTATATGATCAGTTAGCACATACAGTAATACACATTTCCCTGTTCTCAGAAAACATCATAAAAACTATTGACTCAAAACACACTTATTAAAGATGCCAATAGGTCATTTCTGGATCCCACAAGTATGAAATATAAACTGTCAAATACTGGACTGTACAACACAAATCTGAAGCTACGCCATAGCTAGGACTGAACGATTTGGGGAAAAATATATAATTGTGATTTTTTTTTTTTTTTTTTAGGCCAAAATTGCACTTGCTATTTTAAATGGGCTTATTTTCTATAAATTGAGGCCTCATTTTTTGGGCCTTTTTTTGGTATGAACACTAGATGTGCGGGGTCCAATTAAAACTTTAACAGGGACTGTTTTTTACACACATTATTTTAAAGTTTATTTCCCTGAGGTTTTCTAACATGTTTGCGGAGTCGTACAGGACTCTGTGAAACCTTTTTCCACGTCACTGGCAATACATTACCATACGCTCTTCCTTGAGACTGATTCCATCTCTGAATGAACAAATTATACAGATTTATAACTTCATTTATGAAAACCTCATGAATGAATGAAGAATTCATGAATGAGCTCAATCAAAATTTGTGTCTGAATTCACCAAAACTTCACGGCTTCTGTTATAATTGAGCTTTGAGTCAATGCGTTGGGTGTTCTTTTGTAGAAATATCAGGATAATTGATAGTGGTGGTTGACTGTATGCTATGCTGTATGATAGCAGATAGAGATTATATTGAGCAGTGTCAGTGTTCCTCAGGAGTGGACATAATGGTGGAAGAGGGGTTTCCCAACATGGTTTTTCAGTTGGTGATGCCCATGTGGTGTCCATCATGTGCCTCCATCAAAACCCACACATTTCCATGTGTAGTCTGTGTGTATTATCCATGCCGTCTGAAACCGAATCTAATCCCTTTAAAACATATGTATGTATCTCTCTCTCTCTTTCTCTTTCTCTTTCTCTCTTCTCTTTCTCCCTCTCCCTCCCTCCTCCAGCTGGATGTAAAGATTGACAGAGGAATGGCTTCTTTTTTTTTTTTTTTTAACTGTGTTTAGACTGTATAGGTCCTGGACATTTCTAAAAAATACAAGACTGGGGTTCATTTCATACGAACACAGAACAGCCTAATGCTTAAGGTTCACCTGGCCGTTGGAAATGTCTACTTCATTGGTCAGTCTTTGTGCAATGATCAGTGTCATTTTTCAAATTCCAAAGAAACCACAGTCCATTATTAGATAATGAGATGCTCTAATAAACTTGAGGACTTCATTTACAAAGCAAGAGCCAGTTACTGATTTATTTCCTTTTTTATTTGTTGATGTGAAACATGATTGTTTTTGATAGTCAATGTGTATGATTTAAACTGTCTGATTCTTTTTCTCATAGGCAGAACATGAGTAAACCTTCTTTTTTAATTGGCAAATAAGACTACATTCATCTACGGTTCTGAAAAAATTACTGCCAGGCTCAAATGAGCTCAGGTAATCAAATGATGCAAAACAGACATGCATTTGGGCTTTTTACTGTTTACATGTATTTTGAGAGTTAAATAATTTGCATTAAATCAGACAGAAACCATAACACATTTCTGACTTACAAATAACTGGCATTATATCAGTCAGCAACCATAACATACTTTCAGACTGAAATGTGCTATCAGGGAGGGTCTCTGAGCTAAATGAGTGTTTCTTTCATTGATAGACTGATAGACTAGCATAATATTATTGGTAATATTATTTTCCCCCACCCAATGGTACACAGTGATGTTATAAAAAATCTGAAGTGTTTTCAGATGAGGTCCGGCAGAAGTGATTTTATTTTGATGGAAGATCGAGTAGAAGAAAACAGGAATTCTGTCCTTAAATATATGATATGAGTTGTGTTGAATATGATTAGGAACAGGGGCAGCTGGTAAGAATGGGCCCTCTGTCTCGAACAAAAGAAAAAAAGACATTAAGGTTTCATTCTTGGTATCCACATAATTTTAATTAGCATTCGAACAGCAGAACCACCAACACGTCAATAAGAAAAATAAAAACTGGATAAGAAGTGGCTGATTTGCTTCTAGCCCAAACTGTAGATTCACACAGGCTGTCTGCGCTGTGCTGTATTACATGTAGTAGATTCATTCTCCATTTGGACTAATGTTTCTTAAGCCCACCAACACACAGCTCCACATCCGTGCAACATTTAGACATTTATGTCTGCAGTGCTGTAGTTTAGAGGGGGTCTCAAATGTGATGCTACAGTGTGTGAGCTATTGATGGGGGTTATTGTTTTCAGCCCCACCATCTATGATTATGACCAGGACAATGAATTGCCAACAAAAAGAGTATTGATTTCAGGAGACCTTTAAGACATTTGCTTATAGAAAGCCTTCTGTTGATGTGACTTTAATTGAGAAGTTTATTTCACAGTTATCAGAGACAGTGCAGTAAGGCTATATGTGCTGCTAAGAAACAATAAATCACAACACTATTAGTTTACCTTTCTACAGTGTGTGATAAGTGCTTTGTCAGTAAGCATTTAAAACTGTAATTATTTTTATACAGAAACAATGTTGGGATGCGTGGGGTAAACAGTTCTACAGTGAAGTAAAGTACCTTATTAATACAAAAAAAATCCTCCACATGTTTAGTGACATAGATTCATTATTCCAGTAGAAAATAATGTGAAGTAACAAAAAATGTATTTGAAATTGTATTTATGTCTATATACAGTGCAAATGTTTGAACAGCCCCAGTCACATGGGATATTATAGTGTGTGTGTATGTGTATACAGTATATATATATATATGTGTGTGTGTGTGTGTGTGTGTGTCACATGAATATTAGTACACATCCTCAAGAACACTGAAATATTTAATTTATTTGCCATTTTTATAAGTTCTTATTATTTGTGGAGTTATTGGGAAAATAAAAGAAAAATAGAAAGTCTGCTCCCTTACACATTTTCCTTTAACATGTTATATAACAAATAATAAGTAATTGTGCATTAAAATGTTCAGAAGTGTGTTCTCTGTACAGGATGTGCACTTTTTTACAGATAATCAACAATATGCCATTCGGCCATGGACGCCCAAACCTTTACAGATGACTATATTTGCATGGAGCATCACTGAATTTTCAGATTCACATGATTGTCACTTTTTCTTCAGTTTTGTGGATGGTCACATTTTCGTAAGCCTGGGGATGCTCAGTGCTCCTGAAAAGCAGAAGAGTCCAGCATTATACAGGACAGGTACTGAGGTGTCTTTATTGTGCACTGATAGAAATGTGCTGGAAGCTCACAGCATTGATGCCTACCTGACTGAATCGAGATTTGTGTTGTAGTTTGAACCATTGGTCATTGCGTATTCATTGCTTGTCAACTCGACCTTCAACTCCTGGCTTTTACTAAAAAATGAGAAATGAGAAAACAAGACTCAATGGTTGGCTTCACTAGTACCAGTACTGTCAGTCTTATTTATGGAACTCATCCACTGTTTTTAGCTTAAAGGTCCTTAAAGGTTTGAGAAAACCATCTCATTTTATATCCACCTATTAATTTCTCGGCAGGTTAGACCCACCCATTTAGAGTGACGTTATAAGGAGTGTTTCAGCCACACTACTTTTTGAGTGAGGCCAGTTAAGTGAAGCCAACATATATGGGTCTTAAAAGAACAGTAATAAAAATAGCCTGGTTGATTCTGGTGGATAAAATGGTTGAAAAAATGTAATGTAAACATGAATGAACTGTTTTGGGTAAATAAACGCACACAAATATCATGCGTGGGCCTCAGGGAAAACAAGAAAACACAAAAAAATGGAAGATATGGGCCCTTTAATTGACCAGTCCACCCAACAAGGCACTCTTTTGCAGACGTTGCTGGACAGGCGCCTGTGGGCATTTTTGTAAGAGCTGTAGTGGTTTTTGTCTTGATTTTGTTTCCAGGATAATTGCTACTCTATCGTGCTGAAGTGTGTTGTTGTATCTAATGTAATCGAAACTCGTTGCTGCTGGTTAACATGAGCTCTATTAGACGGTAATAAAAACTGCATTCGATCAATCCTAACAGTGACCAATCAGAAACAGAAAACTTTATTGATCCCAGAGGAAATTGCTTATGCTTATGCAACGACTGCACAGACACACAGAGACACAAAGACAAGAACAATATAAAATATAATATAAAGTCAAAATAAAACTCTCCTGAAAGTACTCTGAAAATATTTTGTACTAAGTACAGTAGGCTATATTTCACACTCATGCACAATAAATATAATTTAAAATTACTAAAGTCACTCTAAATGCAGACATACTGGCAAAAGCTGCAGTAAATGTTCTTGTTGGGTTGAGTGGGATTTTGACTAGTGTTTTTAGCAACAGTTGCTATGAAAGAACGCATTGATTTAATGGGATGAGAAATGGATGCTGGTTTAATTCCCTGTTCAGTTTATTACCTTGGAGTCTCACACCAGGCTTTGTTGACTAGGAAAGCCACGAAGACCAGGAAGAGGAACACAGCCACTGCGATGATGGCTGTCAGCCAGTTGGGTAGAGCTCGTTCTGCCTTCACTTAGAGTCAGACAGTAAGAAAGGAAGAAGATACTGATTGTGTGTAAACAGTAGGAGTGAACTGGTTTTGGAAAATTTTAAGGATCAGTATAATGTTCAATTAAGTATGCAAAATTTGAAAATACAAACAAATCTGTGACATCTACTCTGACATACATAAAACTGCTGCCTATTACAGTAATGTACCTTTATTTATTCTAATTGCAATGTTTATTTATGTTTATTATATATTATATAGTTTTCATTTTAATATTACTCTCTATGTATTTTGGTATTAGTCTAATATTAATAAACTTTCACATGTTTAGAGGTTCATTACAGACTTGCAAAAGTTTTGGCACCCCAGGTGAAAGGCATGCTCTGTTGAATTAAGTGTAACACAGCCTCTGCAAAGATCTTACATGTGGATTTTTTTTTCTCAGGTTTTGTGCAAAATTTGTTTATTACACAAGTTAGAAAGAAAATATAAAAAACATGCCACATCATATATTTTTCCAATGTATTAAATTCACCTGATAAATAGTATTTGTGCAGGTGTGTGTTCTCTGTAGAGGATGTGCACTTCTGTACACTTAAGTCAACAAAACATTATTTTATCAGAGATGCCTGAACTTTTGCATGTGACTGTGGTCAAAAAATGTATAGTTGTCAAAACAAAAACAAAAAGCTGTTTTTAAGTTAGATGCCTGTTTAACACTGATAAGTTTCTATTAATTCAATTAAAAAATGTAAGTTTTTTTTTTTTTTTAAGTGGTGCCAAAGAAGAACCTCTTTTGATTCCTATGAGACCTTAACCTGAGTAGCCTAAGGGTTCTATCCCAATTACATTTTAGTTTTCTTGCAATTCTTTATCTATTGTATTAGGAACCTGTACTGTTAAGTAAAGGTGTTGAGAGCTCTTACCTGCTTGAGCTGAAACTGCTCCCAGTGTCAGCAGGAGCCAAAGAGCCACTGACACTGCTCTACCCATTTAGACCTTTTACAGTTGTGATAAAGGAACAGAACTGAAATGTAAACCGCTGCCTCGGTCTAGTAAAAGCTCCTGAGATGAAGCTCACTGTGTCTCTGCTTCACTCTGCACCAGGAAAGTCATATGAGCATTCCCGCAAAGTGCACACACCCAGCTGTTTGCACCGGCTGCGCTAAGGTCAATCATTTACCCGCTGACAGCGTGCCCACCGTGCTCAGACGTGCAAACAGGGCTTTTTTTTACAAACTAATACTGTTATTTATTGAACTGTGCTTCATGACTTTCTCCCAGCATCGTCCCAGATGAAGCCTCTTGGTTCATCGTTAGTTCAGCTCTATCATGCAAGCTTTCTCATATAACAGGTTTTTCCTGGACGGCATTAGAGGGCCCGGAATGCCCTGCTGGAGGAAGTTATTCTCCACCAAAGCAGGAAGCTCATAAGTAAGTAAACACATTCCGTTAGTGGCCCAACATGAACTTTAATGAGGACTTTGGCTCTCTAAGAAGACTAACTGTACCCTCAGCTTGTAATATGTCACCAAGGATCAGGTTTAAACAGCAAGCTGGCACATTTCTGTCATCTGAGGAGTTACAAGTTAGCCAGAGTTAATAGATTTTTTACCGCATTTTATTGCATGGACACTGTGTGGTCTTTAGTAAAACAGCTAGATAACAGCCTGGAGCAAAGGTGTAGATATTAGGTGTGTAAATATGCATAGAGAAGCATTGTCCTGAAATTGGAAGTTCAAGTGCATTGATTTTGAAATTTTAGGATTAGAGGTAATTAATTGATTTAATTAATGTTCAATTAGAACGTGTTTTTATTGTCTGTAGGGGACAGCAAGACACCCTAATGTGGGGTACAATGTTTTTTTGTGGTTGAACAGATTCAAGTAGAGCTGTGAATAATCAATTATAACTGATGACTTTAATCAATTAAAATGTATGTATCCACGAGGCAGCTAAGTGATTACTTCACAGTTTAAATGTCAAACATCCTGTCTGCTCGTCGTTATTATGGCATGTTTTGCAGTCTGAAGATTCTCCACAAGGGAGCGCTATTAGCACTCATCGCTTTTCTGAGCTTCACTGAAAGGGAGGAAACCCACACCTGCAGGATCCACTGAGGGTGTGTATGTAGTTCATTCTAAAGTAAAATGAACTGTTTGCTGCATGTTATAAATTGTGTGAATGATTAATCAATTATTCGTCAGAAATAATCAATTACTCGACTGCTAATATTCTCCAGACCTTGATTAAAATAGAACATGGTTTTGGTTACTTCCTTGTATCCCCATGGCAACATCATGTGAGGAATTCTGACAGGTGTTTCTCAAGACATTTCTAATGGTTCACCCTGAATACTGTATTGAACTATGACTTTGTTTTAAATGTTTTTTTTTTGTTTTTTTTAATGGAATTCACGCCTGTTTTGATTTATTCACTTCTGAAGACTGTAAAACAGCAATGTTTTGAAGCATATAAACAGCTCATGGGGAGAATGAGCTGGGCTGATTCACAGCCTGAAAGCAGCGGGTCATTTGTAACGCAGTGTTACACCAAAGTAAACAATGGAACAAATCCATATCCTTCCAATTAATTTCCAAACAGTCCTTTTTAGAGCTTTTTTCAGTCATTTAAGATGTAGTAACCTAAATGAAAGAAATTTTAATTTTACCATGCCTCGCTAATCATAATTTGTCTGATCCAAAGTTTTGGTCAAATGACATGATTTTTCCAAATGTAAATAAGTCCACATCCACTACAGACAACACATCTCAGCCCATTTTAATGCACAATTACTGTCCATTTGCTGACTTTGGGAAGAAATAAAATATAAAATGTGGACTGCGTAAAACTTTTTTCTCCAAATGTGTTAAAATCAGCAATTAAAATTGCAAAAATTTAAGTGTGCTCCCTGTAGATGTGGACTTATTTTCTCTTTGAAAATCAAAGAGGGTGCTGAAACTTTTGCACATGTTTTAACTGTATTAAGGTTGGAAAGCTCATTTGGTTAAACTGAATAATTTTGCCAAACTTTTGAGCAACAGTCTTTAAATCCCACCTGTTGGGTAAACTTGCTGAATGTTTGCATTTTCATTTGTAGCAGTGATGTGTTGGTCGCTTGTGTAAAAATATTAGCTTGCCACACATTTGTGTTTTATTAATATAATTTTGAAACATACCAAAGAAGTCAGATTCCAGTGAATCATGACATATGAATCTGTGTCCCGAACCTTCATTTGTCTCCTCATTCCCTGTTCAGTACACAGGGAACTGACAGTTGGGAACAGCTTAAAGACTTAGCACGAAGAATTCCAGCACCACTGCGGTAAATGGGTGGCCCTCTTTACAGTGCGCTGGTCCTCTAACAGCACAGTGATGCATTGAATCATTTCCTGAAGCGAACTGTTTTGTGCTCAGAGATTTACACCACTGTTTATTGTTGAATGTTCCTCTGTAATGTTCTCAGGAGGTTAATGGCTGGGCAGTTAGTGAGGGTCCTCGACTTTGGAGAGCCAAGAGGCTTGATTAAAAGCCGGGGGGGGTGGGTGCAGAGAGTTCCGCCCTCTCAGCACTCAAGGGACCCATGAGCATCCCAAAGCCTGAAGCATCCCACCGTTCCCCGCCAAAGCTGTCCTGTCTCAGCACCAGCCAAATTAGAAGCTCTTTACAACCAGCAAAACTGTCCTGCCCCCTCATTAACCCCCCACCCAAACAAATATACAGGCCCCGTCTCCCCAGGGGAGCATGCAGCGGCGATGGCTGAGCAGATAGTCATGAGAGGCCGCTGTGGAGGAGCTTTCCAAAGCGCTCGCTCTGAGAACCCGGGGCCTCCCAGATTCACTAGCGTTGTCCCCGTCCCTCAACAGGCCATCCCACCAGCGCCAAGGGAGGGGCTAACACAGGCTGGCTAATTGAATCCTCTCCCCCCTGTCTACTTATCTCTGGTGGGTAATGATGTCTTTTTATCTGTCTGTGAGCATGTCCTTTGTTGTGACTAAACTCCTCAGAGATCTATCAGTGTTTTGGACTCTGCGTTTTCTCTCTTTCTCTCTCTCTCTCTCTCTCTCTCTCTCTCTCTCTCTCTCACATTGTCAGCTTTCTGGTGGGAAAAAAGCAGGGGGTGTGTGACTGTGCTGCAGTTAATTAAAAAAGGAAAACACTGCTGTCAAACTCTAGTCAAAGAGCGCTCTGATTGAATCCATCACACTGGCCTCCTATTTCAAGAGGCGAGCGGTGCCAGCCAAGATGAATGGAGGGACTTAATAGAATTAGATTGTGCTGGAAGTGTTTGATGATGGGTTTAATCTATAGTGAGATATGAGCCACATTTCATGTGTGTTTTAGTATTCATCGCCGGGACCACAAATGATTGTCATAGAAGATTAAAGCAGGCAAAGCGGGCCTAGATCATATAGACCAAGTGTGTGATCGTCAGTGTGATTTATTATTAATAACAATGCTGTGCCTGCGAAAGTATGCTGATGCTGACCGAACGCTGTCCGTGTTCTTGTTAAGCTACAGTGTTTTAAAGCCTAAACACGCCTTAACAGCAAGACAAAAGCCGGGGAGCAGTTGTGTAAAATGAATGGCGGCTCTTAAGTGTCCTCTCCAGCTCTGTGTGGCCGATACTTTCAGAGAACAATGACCTGCTGTTATTAAAGCACTCGGTCAATAGCACTTCCTTTCTGGGGCTTTTTAGTCCAGGCCAAAGTCCAGCTCTCAGCCTGGATGCATGAAGAGGAGAGTAAACTGTAAATGCAGTCCATCTGACTCCGCACCACCTCCTCTTGCTCTAAGCACAGAATTACAGGATTATTTAAAGTAGTAACAGTAATAATAATAAGAAAAAGTAATAATGATAAACAAGTACAACAACAATAATAACAATCATAGTAGGTACCCCTACTACTGCTACTACTAATAATAATAATAATATAATAATGGTACAAAATTGCATATATTTTATAGTTATTTTCTGCCATTTCTTTTGTTGTATAATTTTATGAGCCCCTGTGATTATGGAGAAGATGCAACAAGGTCATATTGTGAGGACTCCCATGTGTGTGTTTGTGTCTGGGAACTGTCCTTGGATGGTTTTTTCACACTCTCTCTGCATCCCTGTGGGACCAGTAGGTCATCCAATGGGTCTTTTATTGGCTTTGATGCTTATCAGCAATTTGAATTCACACCCTCAGACCACCGAGTCCAATAATAATGACCTCCTCTGACCCCCATTTCTCCATCCCCGCTTCCCTGGATTCTCAGCTACTGAGGACCTTACTGAGGTCATTTTGGCTTGTCTTTGTTGCTCTTTGTTAAATTCGATCACACTGTACAGCTTTAAGAACCATCAGTGTAAATGTGGGTGTGACTCTGACTTTATAAATATTCCTTATTTTGTTTTGTTATCTCTCACATTATAAAAGTGCAGATTATAGGATAAGTGTAGAACACAAACACTGATCACACATAACAATAAACAGGTCAAGTGAATAACATTAATTATCTTGTTATAGTGGCACTGGGTCAGAGCATCTCCAAAACAGCAGGTCTTGTGGGGTGTTTCCAGTATGCAGTGGTCAGTACCTACCAAAAGTGGTCCAAGGGAGGCAACGAGTGAACCAGCAATGGAGTCATGGGTGCCCAAGGCTCACCGATGCATGTGGAAAACAAAGTCCAGCCCATCTGGTCTGATGCCACAGAAGAGCTTCTGTAGAACAACCTGCTTAAAAAGTTCATGCTGGCTTTGATATTTCAATGTGTTTGGTAAATTCACACCCTTCTCATGTCTAACTTTACTTTCCAAAATTTTAGTAGCTTTAAATAGCCCATATTCTATATTTTTCTTGTATTTTTTATTTTTCTTGAACTGTCTTTATGACAGTGTGGTTTTTTATTTACCAGAAACATTCATAATTCATTTTACTTGACCATTTTCCATCCTCTCTTTAGCCCTTAGAATTAACTGTGCAAACTGTTTAAGGCCATTTATCTGAGCAGTGACTGACCTTCTGCCAGCAAATACACAAGTTAACATTAGAATACATGCAAACAAATAAGAATGCATTAAATAATGTCAAGATTTGTTTTGTTTATAAAAAGTACTTGAAGTTTTGTGAGCTGGTTAGAAGAACACGGATTCGGTTCCAGATTTCACCTCGATTTCTCCGGCCTTTGCGTAGATTTATGAAACTTCATCAGCAGCTTCTGATTTAATTTAATGAAATATCGACTGAGCTGAAACAGGTATTTGAGGTATTTGCTGAGAACAACAGTGTAATACTGGGCTTCCATGAGGAGTCTGGGAATGATTTAGCAAACACACGGACACATCAAATTACTGTTTACTATATTAATATCATCTGTATTTGTTCTAATATAAGATAAGATAAGATAATCCTTTTTAAGTCCCACAAGTGGGAAATTTGCATCGTCACGGCAGAAAGTGGACAGAACAAGATAAAAGCAGCAAAAAATTAAAAA
>JBBPCZ010000040.1:9467690-9479309 GCA_037974445.1 Brycinus macrolepidotus | reverse complement strand
GGTCACTGTGTGTCTTAACAAACAAAAAACATTCCTCTGAAACTGGTCAGGTTCAGAGACTGGACTGAAAATGAGAGAATTTGGAAGTGGTTCAGGAAGAACTGTTGCTCAAGAAAGTCTAATTCTTTGGAAGCAAAATATGAAGAAATAAAGGGTGGCTCAAGATTTTTGCACAGTACTGTATATATATATATATATGTATATATATATATATATATAGAGAGAGAGAGAGAGAGAGAGAGAAAGAGAGAGAGAGAGAAATATAAAAATGTAAGATGGGCAATAGAAAATAATATTCAAACATATATGTAAGAAATATGCGTAAGAAATAGTCAGATGACTAAACGTTTAAGTTCTGTAGATTTATGCCAGTTGTTGTGGCAGGCTTATTTTGGTGTCCTGCAGTTTTAGGAACCCTGCCCTACAGTGAAGTGTTACTGAAGTTTCTAAAAATATCCTGCCCCTCATGACATCAAGCCTGTTGTTAGCTCACTGAGTAATGCAAGCTGCTGACTTAGCAATAAAAATAAGGTAAAAATAAATCTTTGGGCATTCACCTACATCAGTAACATGACATTAAAGCATCTGTCAAATGTATAGCTGTAAATACTTCTTGTTGATTTTTCTCTGGGCGTTAAAAGAGCATGGACTACAGGAGTTCATGGGTTTAAACCCATGTGATCAGCGGTTTTCACTGCGGTCCATTTTACGGCATTTGACAGGTACTCTTATCCAGACCGACTTACAGTCATTCGTTAACAGGGACAGTCCCCCTGGAGCAACTGAGGGTTAAGTGTCTTGCTGAAGGACACACTGGTAGAAAGTGTGGGTTCGAACCTGCGACTTTGTGGTCATCGGGTTCATAGGCAAGTGTTTTACTCACTAGGCTACTACCACCCCACAGCACATACTTAAACAAGTTTTGACTGAACTGTTGATACAACTGACTGGTCAGCTAGTGTAATATAAAATTCAGGACTAGAAACTGGATTCAAGGTCCAGAGCTGGAGATGTCTTCAAATAAACAGGCTGGTTTTGTTACTGCGCCTTTAAGACGTATATGGTATATGTAAATAACCTCTGCTCAGATTGGCTAGCTTGTATTGAACATTTATAAACAAAAAACAGCCCACAGGTCACAAGTGCAATTACTTAAAAGTAGACAGGTCATGCACTTAAGGTTCCTTATACACTACCAGTCAAAAGTTTTGGGACACACTGAGATCTACATTTGCATGTTACTTACTTATTACTTACTGAAAGCACACTCAATATTCTTTGCTAACAAATACATTTACAGTATGTTCACTATTTGAGTACCTTTAGAAGCCAGAAAATGTTACATTTTTTATTCATCACTACTGGCCTAAAAAAAGCCACCTAATATAATTATAATGTGGATCACCAGACAACTGTTAGATATTGAACAAGCTATTAAGTGAAAGAGTTATCTAGTGCATTTAAAGTTAAAGGACAGTCTGCACCACCACACAACCAGTTAATAGGATGTCAGACATGCACTGTTACAGATTCTTTCATCTTATAAAGGAAACTTTTTTTATTTGACTTATTTTATAGTTGTTCACACAATAACTTTCTAAAGCTTAAAAGGAATACAAATCTGCAGTTTATGAAGTAAATAGATAGAAAAAACCTTAAAGGGGACTGTGTGGCAGGGGACTTATGTTTTCTTGCGCGTCATCCTCTCATCGAAACACTGACACTACTGACATGAAGGGGAAGAGGGGGCCCTTGTATACTTTGTGGGGCCCTACACAACTGGTAGAGTGAGCGAGTGAGTGTGGGGCAGTGTGTTTTGAGGCTTTAACAGTGTTTACATACTGCACCAAACTGTTATGAAAGCAAAGAAAATTGGTTTTTCCAAAACACGGACCCATTTAAAACTATCCTTACTCAGTAGTGGAGGCTGTTTAAGCAAGCTGACCTGTAAGCTGTGACCTGTCCCATAGACCTGCAGTGATTAAGGCTTTCCCCCTGACATTACATGGAGAACCAGCTGTGATGGACAGCATCCCAGCCAGCTGCATGGACCCTCATTTGGGAAAAAATGACCATTTATTTTTAAAAAAGCACAAAACTCCAGCTGGTGATGAGAGCAAAACTCATCTCCACCAAATTATTTATGACTGGATGAATTGGCATGTGTGCCACTCAAACACAGCGGGTTATTCTGGGCCTTGTGAGCTGTTCGAGTCGAGTGAGCGAAGATGTCAATGAGCGTCTGAATGTGGATGTGTCAGAGAGAGAGAGAAAGAGAGAGAGAGAAAGCAAAGGATGAGATGAAAAGATGCGGAGGAGTGCGGAGCAGGCTGCAGATGTGCTCTCTGTTTCACCCTGAATCTCTCCAGCTCCCTCTCTCTTTCTCTCCCTCTCTCTCTCTCTTTCTCTCTCTCTCTCCAGGTTAGATGAGTGAGTCATCCTCTCAGCGGGCGGCTAAGTTGTCTCCTCTTCGCCTCTATAAATACCCAGCCCACACTATATTTGGTGTGGAGGGGGCGCTGCAGCTCAGCATTACCTCATCACTGTGTGTATGTATGATTTTTTAATACAGTTTCAGGACAAAAAGTTCTAACTTTGTAGAAAACCAGAGAAAGAGCGGAACTAATCAAAGTTAGAAAATTCTTGTTACATATTGACACTTACATATGTGTTTATGCATATATAAATATATAAATATAAATTTATTAAATATATATATATATATATATACACACACACACACACACACACAAATTATATATATACATTATATATATATACATAATTTTCCAACATATATATTAATACACATAGAACATTATCATTAAATATAGGTACTTACATATTGTTGCTAGCCCTATAAAAACAATAATCTTTAATATGTATGTTCTATTTACATTACATTACAATCATTTGGCAGACACTCTTATCCGAAGCGACTAACAATATGAGGACATGTTCAAGTTTCAGAACAGACAACAAACATTCATGTTTGATAATATAAAAATAAAAGTAACTTTGGAGTAACTTTTATCATGTAAGTTTCACACACTAGAACGGAGAGCTGCTGTGTTCAAATGTATCAAAATAAAAATTGAACATGATGACATATATTACAAATGGGACATACATTTATAGCTGTTTATTACATAAAATACATTACATATAGTTTTATATATGTAATACACATGGAACATATCTGTAAGGTAAACAAACAACTGTATGTGTGTGTGTTTGTGTGTGTGTGTGTGTGTGTGTACTTGTACCTCTTCCCTCTCTGTGTTGCTGTCTGATTCATCAGCCAGGTCACAGTGGTTTATTCACAGCCTCCTCCGTCTCTTGTGGGTAAAGAGCCATGAGGAATGCGTTCTATTTTGAAAGCCAGGCTGGACCGGCTCCATGTGTGTTGGAGGACAGTGTCTGTCACATCGCTTTATATTCATGGTTGATCTCCCATATTAGCATGCTAACATCCAGACAGCTCCAGATTATGTTTTGGCTGCAGGCGTGATGAAATTGTGTTTTGGTGCCTGTGTGCTTGTCTGCATGCTGTATCTATGTAAGTGTGTGTGTGTGTGTGTGTGTGTATGTGTGTGTTAGGACTGCTTGATATTGTGTGTTAATCATTAGTGTAAAATTAGGCTATACTGATTATTTGCTGTGTATTGTGAGCAGCTTGACCAATCACAGACATTCCTGGATGATCTGAACCAATCAGATTCACTCAGTTGTCACATTAAGAGTGTTTTAAATGCCATCACCATCTACATCCCAACAGTAATCTCTAGCAACAAAACCCCTGTATGATGTTTTGTTCATACCACGCTGACGTGGTGTGAGTGTGTATGTGTGCAAGCGCCTGTGTGTGCACCTCAGGAGTTGACCTCTGACCCCTCTGGCTCATGATCATGCCGTGGGCGGTGTCTGATTGGTCTGCGTGTCAGACGACACTGTCTGAGCAGAGACGGCTCTGAGGGGGACGATGTAGTTCACTTACCGGAGGGAATGTTTCTGTACACACTCACACACACACACACACAAACACTCACACCCACACACACAGAGACTCACACACACAGACACACACACACACACACAAACACTCACACCCACACACACAGACACACACACACACACACACACACGGATATAATGAGGCAAAGTGTTTTTACCTGACATGCTAAACATCACTACTGGCTCATATTTATGAAATGTCTTGCAATAACATTCACTTTAACATAGAAGACAAAAACCTGATCCCAGCTGGACAAGTTGGACAAATATGGGCCAAGTACTGGCATGCTCTTAAAGCTAATGTCAACAATTCAAACATGCTGGGTTGGGCATTACATAAAATAATTTAATTACATGTAAGCCCAGTGTTTTGCTGATATAACCCAATTTCATAAATGTCTGTTGTAAATCAGTACTGCTTTGTCATTAATATATTTGGACAAATCTATTAAATTTGCTACTCTGACACATCTATTTTGGCAATTTTCAGGTCTCAGGTGAGTTGCCATGCTAAAGTATGTGAAGAATCCTACACATCTCCATACAGGATGTTTAGAGCACTGAAGCTGTCACTATCTGAGAAAGTGTGCGTTTGCCGATAGGTGAAAACAGATTATGTACCGTATGTGTTTTATCCTCTCCTCAAACGCTTGCTGCCTTTGAACAATGGGGCAGCTTGCTGGCAGGAGGTTGGCCCCTTTGCCCCTGGGGTGTTTGTGGGGGTTGGTTTGGGGAGAGAGTTGTTGGGGGGATGAAAAGGAGGTGGGGGTGGGGCAGAGGGGGGGCAAGGGGGCCATGCTGTTTGTGTATTGTGTCGTGGCGGAGGTGGTGTGTGACAAGAAAAAAAAAAAAAGACCAGAAACCGCGAGATGGGGGATGGGAGGTTGCCACAGCTCCTCAAGAAGGAATGTGTTTACCTCACACACACACACACACACACACAGACATGCAATCCTCCCCCCACTCCCTGACCCCATCACAATTCCCAGGATGGGGTCTTGCTCCTCTAAAATGGCCCCTGCTTTGTCTTTGGCCGTTTCTCACTCTCCTCAATGCTTGACTCCTTCACTCCACCCACAGTTAAAGTTTTTTCTGTTCCTTATGACTTACAGTGCAGTGAACCAAGTCATTCACCAGTTACATGTGAAGCTATTTGTCTGGACTGTTAGCCTTTATTTCCATTAACACAGAATTACATTCCATCAAGAATTTCTATGATAAATTGTGATTTTTTAAGTTTTCTTAAGCCAGTCCAGTATTGCTATTTAGAGCTATGTCTATAGTTCGGTTTATAAATAATAATAAAAAATGAGTATAAAACTAACCTCTATGATAATACTAATTTCTAATAATTACTAATAAATACTAATAAATACTAATAATTCTGGTAATTTGTTAGCACTAAGTTAACAGCATTGCACATCAACCATTTTTGGGCATTCTACAGTAAACACATCTCAAGCTTGTAAGACATTCCCTCTTCCCTCAGCCTGAGGCAGATATAGTAACATATATTTTACTTTTCTATGTACCATTCCTAGATTGTTTTCCTCCTGGCCCAGAGTTGCCGCTCACATTCACAGTCAGTGAACACAGTATCTAGGACTCGTAGAAGGTTGATTCGTTCTTTATTAATCTGTTAGTTAATATGACACATTAGATCCAGCACTCATATTGTCAGTCGCTTTGGATAAGAGTGTCTGCCAAATGATAGAGCTTGTTTAGCTATATCAATATGGATATCACAGAGCAAAAAAATCAGACTGTAGAATTTTCCATTGGGCATTACAAGAGTTCAACACTAACTTGAACTTATTAATGAAATAGGATTAGTATGGTAGTACTTACCAAGCACGAAACATGATTTTGCGGAATAAAAATGAACTAAACATTACACACATGTATTTTTAGTTCCCAAAAATCATTAGACCTTCTCTGAACGCCTAGAAGGCCCAGATGGTTCCCATCCAAAATCTGGTTGGGCTAATCAATACTTTCTTTAAGTTATTCTTCATTAAAGGAAAAGCTCAACCATGCATGCTAATGTTGCTAAAAATGAAAGCAAGCTAGTTGCCACCAGTCAGCATTTTCATGAGGCTAATTAGAGGCTAGACACTTTCTGTCACTTTCTGCTTGTGTTATTGACTGAACCATTGCTATAATTGAAATCAAATGTGCTCGTGGTCCATGTATGTTTGGGGTGAACTGAGGAGATGAGGAACCAGTTCTTTAATAACCAATTTTCTCCTCATTTTTTGTCATGTCCAGTTCCACCAGGTAGCTAGATCTCCCCATCACATGATGCTACTACTGCTGAAATAGCTCAGTTGGGAGAGCGTTGGTCTGAAAATCTAAAGGTCCCTGGTTTGGTCCCTTTTGGCAGCTGGTGGCCTATTGGTTAGGGAGTTGCTCCTGCAATCAGAAGGTCGTGGGTTTGAATCCCAGGACTGCTAGTGGAACCCCTGTTGCTGGCTGCCCACTGCTTCACTTGGTGAATGGGTTAAATACAGAGAAAGAATTTCACATTGTTCACACTGTGTGCTGTGCTATGGTGTGTTCACGCCTGACTACAAGGGGCCACTTTGCTACTAACGCTTGGAGGGTAAAGGCTAACATGCTTCCACTAAGTCATGTGAGGCTCCACTGTAACTTTTGAAACTGCCACCAACACAACATCATAGGACAGCTCAGCATGTTTGGAGGAGAACACTACCTGCCAGTTCAGTTTGGTCAGTTAACAGATGCCCAGTGTGCTGAGTGATAATCAGAGAAAGGGCCATCTTATCCACTCAGACAGAGTGAAGGCTAATTGACCATGGATCACTGCTTCTAATTATCTTAAGAAAACTCACCAAATAAAAAGTTGATTTTTACTTTATTCTTGTCGATTTACTGGTCCTAAGACCTTTGCACACTGCTGTACTCTTGATGCAGAGCTTCTATTTCCAGACACTGTACATCACAGTCAACCAATATCTTCCAAAAGAGAAAAAAAGACGTTCAGCTGGGACTAATTGGGCCTTCTTTCCTCATATATTCTGCTCTTTCATTCCTCACTAGGGTGGTTATGTCAGCTGACTGATAGTCTCCTGTGACTCCCTGCTGCCCCCTGGGTGAAATTAACCAGCCGAAACATCCACCTTCCGCATTCATCCCTCAGAGAGAGAAGGAGAGAGTGAGTGCTGTTAGCAGGCTAATGTCCCATACGCCTAAGGGGTATGCTCCAGGTCCTCTGAGGTAACTAGAATAATGGTGCATACCCCCTTGCACACACACACACTCACGCATACACACACACACTGCCTCCAGCTCTCAGCGCAATTACACTGTTTGGGCTTTTAATGTGTATTTCCTGGCAAAACAAATACAAACACACGCATACACTGACCCATCTCGTCTGACTCGTTTGACATCTTTCTTCATGCTGCCTTCTTCTCCTCCCCCATGTTGTTGTTTATTCTATCTTCCAAGTAACGCCAAATGGCTTCCATTCTGTATAGGGCCTTAAGAAGGAATTTACGTAAGAATCTGAGTTATTTCAGCCTTGCGTGATGAACTGAGTATAGCGTTTACATTCACTCTACTTAACCCCTAAGCCTTCTCCATTAATATTCAGTTGTTATTCTTAAGGTTTATCATTCAGTAACTACTCTACCTTTATTTAATAACTGATATGACACTAATACATAAACAGACAATACGTGCTATATTAAAACCACTTACATAACACTCTTGGTGGTCATCTGTGGAACAACAGACAATTTTACACCACATCTGTCACGTTAAATGCTGTTTATCATCTACTGCACATTCTCTGTCCTGTTGCTGCTATTATTTGTCACATTTATTATTTATTTCTGTCTACCACTGCATTTTTCCACACCTAACGACTAGAATACAGTATCTGTCATAATATTGTATTCATTAAAATGTTGACTGCACTAAATGTTGTCTTGTCCTGTTTTGTTTTTCTTGCTCTCTCTCTCCTGCCCACTTTGCACTCTGTGTATTTTGTCCTGTCTGCACTAAGCTAGTCTTGTGGTGTTGCTAATTTTGTTCTTGTGTTGCGCCATGGTCCTGGAGAAATGTTGTTTCATTTCACTGTGTACTGTGTATATGGCTGAAATTACAATAAACCTCCTTGACTTGACTTGAAAAAAGTAACTTGAAAAATCTACCTGCAGGTTTCATTTCACTGTGCAATGTGTATGGCCAAAATGACAATATAAATTCTTGATTTGACTTGACTTGACTTGACGTGATTTGAAAAGTGACTTGAAAAATCCACCTGGGTTTCATTTCACTGTGTATTGTGGCTGAAATGACAATAAACCAACTTGACTTGACTTGAAAAAAGTGAGTAGGCCACTTGGGTAGATTTGGGGGGGGGGGGGGTTATAGTGTCCAAACAAGCTCTGTCCTGCTATAACAGTGTAGTCATCACCTTACACAATCCACCACTTCCACCATATAGTGATATAAAACAGTAGCAAGACTGTACACATCCATTGGAATGCTGAATCATATAAACCCCACCAACACTGCAACACCCCTCACTGTAAAACTCTGTAATGCATCCACTCCCCCCAACTTTCACCCAAAGAAGACAACATAGCTGAGCTGAAATCACACAGCTGTGACATGTTCAAAGGCGTGGAAAAACCACACAGTACACTCAAAAGCCATTAAGCATCCTACGCTAATGCGTGCTGTCACAGCCGACATGAAGCAATAGGCCTTTATTTCCATTAACATAGGTATAAATACAAACAAGAATTTCTATGATAAATTGTGATTTTATATCCATTTACATGCATTAATTTAACCATTTCCAAACCTTTTTTCAAGCCAGTCCAGTAAAGTCCAACCATGACTTTTAGAGCTACATCTATGGTTTGGTTCATAAAGAATAACAAAAAAATTAGCATAAACCTATATGATAATGCCAATATCTGCCTATGCCCCATGTAATTCTGGCGGTATGTTAGTACTAAGCTAACAGCATTGCACATCAACCATTTTTAGGCACATATCAAGCTTGTAAGACGTTCCCTCTTTATTTGAAGCCTGTGGAAGATATATTAATGTATATTTTACTTTTCTATGTAGCATTTCTAGATTGTTTCCCTCAGAGTCCTGGCATAGAGTTGCCACGCAGATTCACGGCCAGTGAACACAGTATCTCATGATGTTTTTCCTAATGAAATTGGTCCACCCATTCCTCTGTCACTTCCTAACTATTTATTAGTTAATTTGACACAGGTCTTCAATCCAGCATCATAATCTATGGTACAGCTTACCTTGCTATATCTACTTCGATACAACCGAGCAAAAAATTCAGACTGTGTGATTTTTTTCGTTGGGCCTTGCAAGAGTTCAACACTAACTTTTAAATGCAAACATGCTTTTGCAGAATAAAAATGAACTAAACATTACACACATGTATTTTTGTGCATTAACTCACCCCAGCTTTCGCCCAGTGAAGACGAGATAGCTGAGCTCAAAACGCACGGCTGTGAAATGTTCAAAGACGTGGTAAAAGCACACAGTACACTCAAAAACCATTAAGCATCCTAAGCTAATCCGTACTGTCACAGCAGGCATGAAACATGTTTACATACCATTTGTGTTATACCTTTGATGACTTGATGTAGTGAAGCAGATGCAGGGCGGTGTTCATAATGCGACATGACACCGACAAGCAGTGCTGTGCCAAAGTCTTAGGCACCTGAGAAAATTAGTGTTAAAACACTAATATTACAATAAATACAAATAACATTAATACAGTAAATAGTGTTTTATGTATATTAAGTGTTTGTTTGAATATTTCAGGACCTCTCTTCATGGAAGCCCAGTATTACTCCATCAAATACATGGGTTGCCTCTTTTTACTTCATTAGATTAAATAAGGTGTGCTGCTTATGGAATTTTATAAATCCACACAGTGATTGGAGGAATAGATCAGAAATCTGGAACCAAACCTGTGTTCTTCTAACCCGCTCACAAAATATCAACTACTTTTTAGAAAAAAAGAAATCTTGATACTTTTTTACAGGTTTCTTGTTCGTTTGCATTTATTCGAATGTTCACTTGTGTTATTGCTGAAAGAAACCCATTGCTGATAGAAATGGCTTTAAAGAATACGCATAGGTGCCTAAGACTTTTGCGCAGTACTGTAAGTCTTTCATGACAATTGACATAAACCTACATAGACATTTATAGAGGCTAAATCCAACAAGCATCAGTTCTCATAATACTGAAACTGAATAACGCAGCCCGCATGTATAAATGTAGGTCATAAAAGGCCTATGTAAGTGTCATGTAGCCTCACGAATCATTGCATTCTGCCCTTCAGTAAAGTGTTACCTCATACACAATATGACAGTGATGTCAAACAGAAAGACATGAACATGTGTTATTATCTATATATCTATATCTGTAATAACAATGCACAAAATATGACTGGAATCTGTCTATAAAGTCAAGCAGGGGGGATTTTTTTTCTCCGCCATGACATAAGCTGATCATCAACATGCAGCATGTTCGTTAGTGTGTTTACGGGGAGAGAGGAAGAGGAAGACGGTGGTTTCCTTGTGGCTTTCTAAGTGAAACCTGACTTCTGAATAACTGGGTCTGAAACGATGACAGTGTGAGATATCACTGGCGGGTGACCCTCGCAGAACGAGTCCAACCGCATGAGTAAGAGGAGCTGGAGCTCATGCCGTTATCGCCCAGCTCCCAACTCATGATGTGTCACTGTAGCCAAACCTGTTTAGCACCTGAACCTCCAGAGAAACACTCCTCCACCCCCAGGACTTTTTTTTTCCGACCGCATGCTGCGCTGTCCACAACCTGCCACTTCCTCATCACTCTGAGACTGCTTTATCACTGTTACTGAGCATGAGGGCCAGGGAAACAGTGACTGTACTTTATGGGGATTTGTGATAGTAAATGGAACTTGGCCTGTTACATCAGTGAGAAGCCATCATCAACTGGTCATTTTTTTCTTCTTATCTTCATGTTTTCCCCATGAGATCTTCTCTTCTTTTTCTTGCCCCACCCAACAGATACACACACTCACACTCATGAGCAGGAATTCAGGAATGCTAACTATTGTTATTGAGAAGTGACTAAAATGCATCCCACTTGTAACCCTGCCATCACATAGCGTGTGTGTGTGTGTGTTTGTGTGTGTATGCTGGCTGGTGGTGTGAGAGCAGAGGGGGGCTCCCACTGGACCAGTATATATAATATATAGAGTATAGTAGAGTATACATTATCATAATGTTCATATAGACACACTGTATATAGTGTATATATATATAAATATGCACACACACTATATCCTGTGCTATACTATATACAGTGTATATGCCAGTGTCTGTCAAATTTCTACACAAGCACCTCATTCTGCCTTATGAGGTACTGATTAGTGATCACCTGAATCACATCTTATTTAATGAGGAAAAGTATAAAAAATACTGCTGTAATCAACACTCTCCTGTCGCAATGGGACCAGTTGGATGGCAAAACACTACTAGAAGTTCGTCAAAGGTAATTATTGGCATTTTGTTTAAGAGTGAACAAGAGATTTGTTTTCTTTGA
>JBBPCZ010000040.1:9453268-9464207 GCA_037974445.1 Brycinus macrolepidotus | reverse complement strand
AGAGAGAGAGAGAGAGTATATATATATACAGAGAGAGAGAGAGAGTATATATATATATATAGAGGGAGAGAGAGAGAGAGAGTATATCTATATACAGAGAGAGAGAGAGAGAGAGAGTATATATATATATATATATATATATATATAGAGAGAGAGAGAGAGAGAGACTCACATCGCATATATGTGTAATAAAGTGTGCACACAGTACATACAGTATATACAGTAAAACAAAAAGCATTTATACAGTGCTTTATCCTTGCTTTCGTGACTCGGCTGGCAGCCAAAGTGTTAGCTTCATATAGGATCATTTACATTCCCTTCAATTACTCAGCAATAAAAGGTCTTCTTTCATCCCTGTAACTTCCACACGGCTTATGGTCCTTTAATCCAATAGAGGCGTCCACTTATTCGCAGGCCGGGCCGAACTTGCTTTAATGCATTGTTGCTGTGCGTGCAGTGACACAATGTATCCTTTGTGTTACGTATGGTATGGACACCTGCGCCAAGTCTGAAAGCACTTACTGAAGTGCTTACACCACATAACTAAACAGCCAAAGCACTTCATATAAATGATTTGTGCATGATTTAATTTCATGCAAGCCTGAAGGGACATAAGATCAGCGTAAGATTCTTACGCAAACATAATTGCTCTTGGTTTTCACAGAAGTATGAATGGAAAAGCTGGGATTCTGGTTAGAGTACGAGCAGCAGTGTGCCGCTGTGTTTATTGTTGTGGCAGCTGCTCTACGTTACTAGGCCATTTGTAGTGCACCGTGCGAGGCTTGTTTTGTTTCCTAGTAACGCTGCAGCACAAAAACACTCAGCTCTCATGTGTCAAACCAGCTATTCCAACCATATGAGACTCCACTCAGTCGCTTCAAATGTATAAACAAAGAGTTACATTTTTAAATGAGTACATATTTTAAGCACAGTGCATTTTTTCCTTAAATATAATCTTATTACAAACTGTAATGTGCAGTTCAGGGAACTTTGGTGACTGGAAAAGTGCAGGTCAGTCCCTGTGATAAACAGTGACGACACCTCACACTCCAAAGGTCAGATGTGTCACTCTAAAGTGGATTTTTATGTTCAAATGAGGCAGCATACACACACACACACACACACACACACACACACACAAAAGTGATGCATGAAGCAATCGCCAGCCACTTGGCTGAAACTTTTCTTTTGCAGTGGTCTCGGTGTGTGTGTGTGTGTGTGTGTGTGTGTGTGTAGGTACTTTTCTTGACGGTAATTACCAGTACTTCCTCTTTTCTAACCCACTCCTCGCTTGTAGTTTGATCCCGAGGTTTTCTAAGCTGATTTTCTATGTAACCAAGATATTTAGGGCTCAGGGCAGTGGAGGCTGTTTACTAAAAACCAAATAAGGAGCTTTTCGCTTTATTTGTGCCACAGTCTTTGTCAATGTAATGATCAAAAATTAAACTTGAGCTGGGTTTCCCAAAAAAAAAAAAACATGAATTTTGTGACCACCTGGATAGCATTAGTGAGGAGAGAGAGAGAGAGAGTGAGAGAGAGAAAGAGAGAGAAGAAAGAAAGAAAGAAAGAAAGATAAAGGGAGAGAAAGAGGAGGGGTGATAGAGAGAAAGAGAAAGAAAGAAAGAAAGAAAAGGGGTGTGAGGAAAAATGATAGACAGTGACAGAGGAAAAGAGAGGTAAAGAAAGTTAAAACAAAGAGATAGATAGACAGACAGACAGACAGACAGACAGAAATAGATAGATGGATATAAACTGGATGACCCCTCCTCTGGAATGTGCTGGGATTCCTGAGTGTGTCCATGTGATTCAGAGCTCAGTACAGTTTAGCCTTAACAGAATATGAGGAAAATGCAGCAGCCATTTGTCTCTGAAGGACCATCTGTCTCGCTCATTGGCCCTTTGCCTTACGCTCTCTAAGCATGTCTGGACTTGTAAGAACATGTACACACTCATACACACTCACAAACACTCACACGCCCTCACACACTCTCACTGATCAGGTATAAAACATGCTGATTAATACTGACTAATTCAGGGTGTCACGGTATCCGCTCCCACCTTTTCCCCTGGAGGCTAACTGTTACACACCACGCGCTCAAGTGGGCTGATTTAAAGGTCTGTATGTAATTTCTGCGTGAATAAAATACACACCAGAAACACACACACACACGCACAAAACTGTCCTCTGATTTTAACAAAGTTAATGCAGGTCAGTGCAGATAATGTTATGTGTAAACTGTGTGTGTGTGTGTGTGTGTGTGTGTGTGTGTGTGAGTTTTGTCTGCATTTGCATTCATTCTTGAGTGGTCTGCGCTTGTCTGGGCCGAGACCCCCTCCCCCACCTGCCCACCCTTGCGTTCTCCTGTTTCAGGAAGCCTGCTACTGATCCCATGCTGGCATTTTTCCCAGGATACCCCTCACCCCTCCACTCTACACCCATCTCTTTTTTTCCACCTCTCCTCTGTCCCTCCGCCCCTCCCCCACACATCTCTTCCTCCTGTCCTCTGCCAGTTCCCAAGGCAAACAAAGACTTTAGTTTGTCTGCGCTCCAGCGGGGGTCACAGGGAATGAATGGAGGGGCCAAAGCAAGGGCTCTCTCTCTCAGCCTTTCTCTTTCTTTATAGAATCACTGCACTGTTGTCCTCATGATCCTGTGTGTGTGTGTGTGTTTATGGTGCGTAAGGATCCACTGACTATCTGACAGATTTAAAGTTAACTCATACCTAAAGTAAAAAGGAAAAGAAAGTACGGATGTGTGTGTGTGTGTGGGGCATGTTTATTCTTTATTAGTGATGTACAGGGGTATAAAACCCACCCTGATAATCATTACTGTCTCCTTCCAAGTCACAGTAAATAGCCTGCTGCTACACCCATCTTGCAAAACACACAACAGGTCATGTTTACACTTGTTGTAAAAAATATTATAATTAACCAATAAAAAAAATCAATGCGATATATCTAATATCTACTATTTTGAGATCGCTGTTAATAAGACAGCATATTATAGTATTATCTGCTAATAGTATGAGATTGCACAATACAACTACTTAAAAGGGAATTACACCTGTGGTGGAAAATCAGCAAACAGACAAAGATTCTTTGCTCACGACAAAGACTTTGTTCTGTTAACAGGGAGAACCTTCTCTTTCCTGGGGCAGTCCCAGAAGTCCAGAAGTGTCTCTCAGATCAATCCTTCGCAGAGGATTTTATACCCTCAGAATAACATACACATTTATCTCACTAGGTGTGAGTTCACGGATCCTCTCTGCACGAAAACACTTTATCATGTCTTAACCTTCTATGAAGAGACGCCAGACTGTTTCTCATATTATGGTTCCTCATGTTCCCGACCTTGAACACGCTCAGCGGACCGGAGCAAAGAGATAAAGCCTAGAACATTTAACCAAGACATAGGGTTTTATAAAAAATAACAAAGAATCACCAACTGAATATACTGATTCTCTTAGTATATATTTGATTTTCCCTTACACACCCTTTATATCTGCATTATCAAATTATTAAGATGTAAACAAAGTCATTCAGAACGGTTTGATGCGAAATGCTCTGTTCAACAGAATCTTTTAGATACACAGTGGTGGTGAATGGAACCAGATGTCTGAATAGTTTTATGCCTCTACAAGCTCCATCCCAAGCTCCATCCCATGTTAAATACATGTAATGGATATGAATACACTGGCTGATGCCGGAGACACTGTTTTATGATCAGTTTCTTAACTTAAAATGTATTTTTGAAATCCATTTATAATAGAGGGGTATATTCAGGGAGTTGTACGGCAAAGAAGTCACTAGAAAGAATTTACCACAATTTTACCATCACCAACACAACATATAAAAACTCAGAAGACATGTAGGTTCACTAGTGGGTTCAGACAGCCAATAAAATGTTTCTAACTGTGTAGGCAGTATTGATGGTGGTATTGTACAATAAATAATGGCTATATTTGTGCTGTAGACACTGTGACCCCTGGTTCCTTTCAGCACCACTATAGAGGAATCTGATTATTATTATTATTCATTATTCTTCAATGAACTTTCATATCAAACCACTCTGACTGACTTTGTACCTTGTTCACATCTTAACCTTTAATCATGCAGATTTAAGGGAAGACATGTTTCCCCCTTTAAGCAAGAAGTTACTTCATCTTTAAATTTTAAATCTTTAAATATTCTTACAACAGAATGAGAAATATTCTTCTGCCTAGATTTTGGATGATTTCACTTGCTAAGATATCTTTTTTGTGCATAATAGATGAATATAAAATCATTTGATACATGTTAGTGTTTTAAACATTGAATTTTAAACTGGAATTCTGCATTTCATCCTATAAAGCATGTAATGCAGATTCCCTTGCATGAAGTAAATTCAGCAGCTCAACCGGTATCTTTATCTGGGAGATAATCTGGGTGACGTAGCAGACTGTCAAACGCAAACAGCAAAACTGGATGTGGCCCGTGAGACAATGACTCCATTAAGTGCGGCATGAATATAAGGACACCCCCCTCCCCCACTCCACCCCGCACTGGTTCATGTGGTCAGAGTGGATTTATGCCTGAGCCTCCACCCTCTTCAGTCACATGCCTTTAGTCTTCAGACTGTTTATCGAAAACACAACACCTGACTGTAGACTGAGCTGCTTAATCTGGACTGGGCTTCGTGTGCGGTGATGAATAACAGGGAGATGTGCGGAAGATCATTCTGCTCGCCCTTATTATGAGATCATTCTTGCTCTTGGCTAACCACTCCATTTAGTTGGTAGAGGGCGAGCTGATGGATGAGATAAGTGATTAATTGCCCAATAGGTCACTGCAATTGAGCTCCTGGCATGGAGATATCCATCTTGCTGAATAAAGTGAAGAGGAGCTGAGATGTTTCTTTACTTTTCTTTTTCTCGGAACAAAAGCCCCGTTAGAGCAGATCTTGTCTCTACATGTCTCCAGACGGGTGTTTTCTTTGGACTGCTCCCAGTTCCTCTTGTGGAAGGAGGGCAGCAGTGGCCACATTAAAAAAAAGGGGAAGAAAAAAGGAAGAGAGACTCACCGGAGCTGTAATAAATCATTCACAGGGCCTAAAATAGCTTAGCGTGCTCTGGAGTTCTTGTCTAAACCTACTCATAGTACATATTTTATCACAGAATGGCCCACCAGCCTTAAGTTCAGTCCTTCTGCTCCACATTTTTTTTCTTTTTCTTTTTTTTAAACTTCCTGAAGGTGTTGCAGGCTTCTTGCTACAAAGTGTGGTTTGAATCATACGGACCCCTTTGTCTAACATTCTTTCCCCGAGACCCGACATTCCAGACACACATGCACTCCTGCTGTGGAGATCGGCAGGAAACGTTTTCGCAATCGCACTTTTTTTCCCCTTCTCTCTCCTTTCCTTCCAGGAACGGGGAATGCAGGAGGAAGAAAAAGGAGAGAGGGAGAAAGAGAAAGAGAGAAAAGAGAGAAGCGAGAGGAGAAAGAGAGACGAGAGAGACAAGCGAGAGGAGAGAGAGAGGGAGAAGAGATTGAAAAGAGAGGAGAGAAAGCAAGATAGAGAAAAGAAAAAGAGCAGAAAGAGAGAGAAAGAGAAAGAGAGATACAGAGCAAGCGAGAGAGAAGTGAGAGGAGACAGAGAGAGAAAGGGAGAGAGAGAGAGAGAGAGAGAGAGAAAGAGAGAGAGAGAGAGAGAGAGAGAGAGAGAATGTGTGTGCGTATCTGGCAAAGAACATGGAGAAGAGGGACAGCTGCATATGTTTAGCCTGGACTGGACCAGACGTGTTTTCACATGCACCTTCCTCCTTGGCCCTCCGAGCGCATTCACCAACAAAAACCGCTCACCACTGCATCACAGTTACTCATATGTTACCAACCCTAAACTACACGGCAAGTCAGGGCCTTCACCTCTGAGCTGGGCAGCACTGTGGCTGAAGGCTAGATATTATAACCCTAAACTGATTTCAGATTAAACTGATTGTTCCAACCCTAAACTATTTCAAAGAACAAAAAAACTATTAGAATAGCTTCCAGTCTACTCTAAACTGTTACAGGGACCAAAGAAAGGTGTCAAGTTGCCTTAGAAGTTCGTAAACTAGCTATTGTAACCCTAGCAAAGGACCCTAGATGAGTCTAGAAGCTCAGATATCAAATTACATTTCAACGTTACTGCTCAAGTGATCTCATATTAGCTTAGAAGTTCTCACACTAACTGCTCTAACCCTAAACTATCAAGAAACCAAAACAAAACACACACTACTGATCTCAGATTAGTTCCCAAGCGAGTATTACACAGTCACTCCCGCATGATCTCACCCTCTGAAAGTGCTGTATAGCGGAACTGGTTTGGTTGTGGTCAGCTGACTCGAGGGGTTGGGATTTGACTGACCCACATTCTCCTGGGCTACAGCGGCTTTAGTCATTCTTCTGGGTTTTTCTCCAGGGAGCCGGGTCTATCAATAGCCACCCGTGGCCGTGCGAAAGAATGCTGTCCTACAAGACATGAGGCCCAGCCTGGTAGACCCAGCTCATGCAGATGCCATGTTTACGTTTACAGCATTTAGCAGACGCTCTTATCCGTGTTTGGGTGAAGCTGTTATCTCGAGGGAATCGTGTCTTGAGGTTGCCGTTTGGTTCGGGCATTGAATCTAAATAGCTGGGGTCAGCTGTTTAGAACAAATATGACCATCTTTGAAGAGCAGATGAATGTTTATATGGCAGTAATACTTTTAAATTTAATGTACATCAAAAATGTAAAACTGTGAAGTTATAATTGCTAAATCTTTAAAAGCAGCCAGTAAGAAATAATGTTTCATATCATGTTAAACAGCCTGAGTCAAGACGGGCCTTGCAGTCTGGCCTGAAACTGAATCCTGCATACCACGCATGCTTCAGGGCACAATGGCTCGTTTTACAACATGCAGTAAAAACTGGCTGAAGACAGTGTTTCAGTAGAACAGCGCCTCAGCACTCTATGCATTTCTGCTCTTTTCCACTGTTTTTGTGCTCTGACACTGGCCTGGAGAGGCCTGACTTCTTTTAAAAGTAAGTGTGGGAGGGTTGTTTTTCTTCAAAAGGGACACTTAAGGGGAATTCCACTGATTATTCAAAATTTCTGCATTATTTAGTCATAGAGGTATAAACAAAAGTCAGTCATAGCGGTTTGACGTTAAATGATTCAATGTTACTGTGATTTGTTTACAGTGGTGGTAAATGGAACAAGGGGTTGTGATATAATACTAATATAATTGGTTTGTTTACTGTCCAAAGTCACCAGGTTTTTATATGTAATCTTTAATAGTAAAATAATGGAAAATTTGGCTTTCTTTGGGGATATTTTGCCTCAACGCCCTGCATCTTCCCCTCCACCATGAAAGGGTTAAAAAAATAACCCACATACACATTTTAGGCCACAAACTTCTCAAAACTATGGTAAATTCCAGCTTCAGGCAGTGCATTCATGACATTACATATGATAACTTGTGAAACTCTTCAGACATCTGGTTCCATTCACCACTACTGTAAACAATTTTGACTTTTGTCACAGAGCATTTCACCTTTAAACCACTCTGAATGGATTTGTTAATATCTTGACCATTAAAATTCGGCACAAATTTCGAAAAGATAAGTGGAATTTCCTTTAAAGAATCTACTGCTGATAGCTGGAAGTTTCTTTATGACTAGGACACCCAAAATGAGCAGCAGGCCTGAGTCACAGTCCAACAGTAGTCATAAAACAACAAGTTACATCAGTATTGAAACTTGAGTAACATTTCAGCGCAGGAAGTCGTTTAAGCTTTCGTGCCAACAGATTCCTTAATAATTCTGGACTTCAATTCAGTGTCGGAAGTGGAAATGTTCTCCGTTCCGCACTATTTCAGACCGTGTAGCTTGAAATAAGATGAAAAAGAACCAAAAAAATAATTTCACAAAATTTTAATACGTGATCACCACGTAATTGTCATGATAGTAAATACCAAAATACATAGATTCATAATGCAACATCAGAAATAGTATGTACAAGAACAATGTTACAAATGTACAAGTCTTTATAAAACAAAGACGTGCAAAAACCGACAGCCTCAGCCCTAGTAGACTGTTGTTGTGGTCAGTACTTACATCAGTGTAACATTTGACTTTGTACAGAGGTCATAGCATAACATTTCACACTTCTCATCCATTCAGACTGCTGGCTGAAGTTAACCAACCCAATACCATCCCCCTGACTTTGGGGGTTTGAGGGTGTTAATGTTCAGTTTCTGTTCAGTGGCCTCATTCCTTTTGACATGGTAGGTTTTTACGTAGCAGTACTAGCATGTTCACATTCTTTCCTTTACAAAAGCATGCCCAAACACACCAGGCCCAGTTTGTGCTTGGTAGCACCACTCATGTGGGGAAGTCCCATACCACACACACCTCACCACGTGTCACAGGAGAGGGGGAACCCATTCAAGAGGTAAGTACAGCACAAAAAATGGCCATGTGTGAACATTATACAGATTTTTCAACCACACTTCCACCAGAGTTCCACAATTTTTAAAAAGCTACGATGGCTGTGCTCCAAGGGTTTAGGTTCTTAAGCATTTGGTCACAGCAAATTTGCCCCGACCCTGAGTCACCATCGTCCGTTTCCGCCTCGGCCTCTGAGCCCTCCTTGCTCAGGAGTCCAGAAAAACTAGAACCAAAGATCGTAATGAGATTGGAGACGTTACTCGTGTCCATCTCCTCGGCTTCCTCCTCCTCTGCTGCGTTTGAGGAAGTCACTTTTGTCCGTTTTACGGGAGACTCGTGGCTGGCCGTCTTCTCAGCACTCCGCTTCCTGTTTGAACAAGAGTGAGCTTTCGGTGGTTGGTGTGAATTCCCTTCTGTGACCGTAGCAGGGTTAGCATCCGTCTCACAGTCCAAAGAGCTGGCTGGGGCTTGCTGAGCTTCACATTGAGGTTCACAGACCACAGGAGATGTTACAGAAACATCACTAGTAGAGTCCTGTGAAGAACAGTCAGTCTTTTCTGCCTGGGGTTTATCCTTACAGTCTTCCACAGCCTGGCTGGCGTGAATCTCCTCAGGCTGAGGAACCTCAGGAACATCAGAAACCTCTGCTTGGTCACAGCCTGTGGACGAGGGCAGGGATCCCTCAGAGGCCGGAATGAGTTTCTCTTGGTCTTGATCCATCAGCTCCCACTCCTTGGCCTCTACATGCTGGGCGTTGAGGCAAACCCCACCATAGTAGTCACTCAGATACACTTGGCGAGCACTTCGGAGCACAAGAGACACCAGGAGGTTTTTGTGCAGCTTGATGCCTCCGCGTTGAACTCGGGAATTGTAAATTTTCCCCAAGGAGATACTCATTATCCGGTGGGCCTCCACTTTGTACTCCATGGTTCAGAAACACTGGGAACACTCAAAGCAAAACACAAGTCCACCAGTTTCAAAGTTCAGCTCCAGTCACAGAGGCTCTTGATCGTTGTTCTAGGTCAACTCCCAGGTCTCATCGAAGCATTGTCCTCCAAAAATGACAAAAATTGTCCCACCGTGCTTAAAAAACACTCACAGTTGTATACTGAGAAAACAGAGGGGTATTTTCAATAGACTACACTTCTTATTCCCCAACTAGGACACTTTAGAGCTCTATGGCCGCGTTTTTTTTTTTTTTTTACAAAGCTGAGAAGGTAAATAAATACGACAGTCACATCTCTATTCTCCAGAAAAATAGTAATTTTGGTATTTTTATATTGCTAGGTCGTATTTTGAGCTCGTTTTACCTGCCGTACTCCCCCTCTGCCCTCAACAACAGCCTGGAGAGGAATGATACCGTTTCTATTTTTAGACCCATTTTATACCCGGACGTAACGTCTACGCCAGCCAACCACATCACGAGTTGCTCGACGCCAGCATTCGAAACCCCGCCCCTTCGAACCAACAAGGACCAATCAAAACGCAGCAGACAGATTAGTCATATTTAAATACTAACGTGGGAGAATAATTTAAAGAGACAGAAATGTTTTTAGGCTTAGTAACAGAATCACGTCAAAAAAACAGCAAAATAATGAATTAAAAAGCACACATATACCAGTCTAATATTATTTACTGATGTCTCGTGTCGTTTAGCTCAGATTGGACACTCTGCTTCGTCCATTGAACAAATGATTTGTGGTTAAAAACATGATTATGAATATAAAAGAGTAACATATACATATATTACTCTAATTGTAACACCGTTGCATGCTCTTTTCGTATTTCATCTTTATCTTTAGTCATTTTTTAGGCTGTTTGGAAATAAAAATGCCCGCGTCTCCTTTAAATTCTTTTTTTTCCAGCCAGCATCCTGGACTGATGTAATGGTTTGTGTCTCCTACAGGCAGGTCACGTGGTCCTATTGTGCAGCTCCTCCGTGGTGTCTGAGCAAATGTGAATGGAGCCGTTAGTGAAGGAGGGGGGTGGGGGGTTGTGCTGGTGTTTTGTTTCAAGAAACAGTTAAATCAGTTTAAACAGGTCACATTTTGACTCCTACCTGAAACAAAGTCTCTCCAGAATTTAATGCATTAGAATCAGAGCAGTGCTCGTCCTGGTAAAGGTTATTTTTGTGCCCTGTAAGAGCTCGATCTGGGTCATAAACAAAAATACCGTTCAGGGAAAAGAGGGTATGACGCAATACGCTTTTGTGTTTGTTTACACTCCGCGTGGAAAAAAAAAGTGTGAGAGAAAAGGCGTCTGCTGGAGCTTTTAATCATCAACACTGCAGTGCATATATATATACACACACACACTATATATATATATATATATATATATATATATGTGTGGCCAAAAGTATTGGGACACCTCTTAATTTTTGAATTCAGGTGTCCCCTTTCTTCCAGTGAAGGGCACGCCATGCTTCCAACTTTGTGGACACAGTTCAGCAACTTGTTTTCAAATACAAAAAGCACAATACTTTCACAGCACC
>JBBPCZ010000040.1:9428268-9449037 GCA_037974445.1 Brycinus macrolepidotus | reverse complement strand
ATATATGGACAAAAGTATTGGGACACACCTCTAAATTGTTGAATTCAGGTAGCCCCTTACTTACAGTAAATGACAATCTTAATGCTTCAGCACACCAAAACATTTTCGACAACGCCATGCTTCCAACTTTGTGGACACAATTTGGGGAAGGCCCTTTTCTACTCCAGCATGACTGAGCCCCAGTGCACAAAGCAAGCTCCATAAAGACATGGTTATTAAATTTCCTGTTGGTGTAATGGTCAGGCGTCCCAATACTTTTGTCCTTATAGTACATATTTATTTATACACTATAACATCTACGTAAAGACGTTTGTGTGTATGTTGAACTGACTTCTGAACTAACTGGGACTGTACTGGAGGCAGGGCGGTGTGTGTTACTGGGTTACTGTGGTGTAGGTATCTCCGTTAATGAAGGAGCCTCATGAATAATGAAGGCACTTTAAGCACCGCAGTGCATGAGGACAGAGCTGACGTTCAGTAGCTGCACAAACCTGAATGGAGCTGTTTTCGACATGACTTGTCCTGACATGTCTGTAAAAGTGGAAACACTTACAGGTAGATAGATAAATGGATAGATAGATACATAGATAGATACATAGATACATAGATAGACAGATATCTGTCTATCTATCTATCAATCTATAGATACATAGATGGATAGACTCAGACAGACTTTGACTGCATGACTTTACACATTTACACATGTCCTGTCTTGTCTGTAAAAGTGGACACACTCTTAAAAAAGAATAAAGATTAGGAGTGAGAAAAAAATAGAAAGATAAAACAATAAAACATAAAATATATATATGTCTATCTAGCATCTATCTCTCTCTCTCTCTCTCTCTATGTATATATATGGAGAGAGTGAGAGGTAGACAGCCTGTTACTGTTAACAGCGTATAAAGTAAATAACTCTAAGGTTGGCGAAATCTTGTTGTAAGGTGTGTATCTTGCAAGACAAAAATAAATAATTGTTTCATCTTTTAATTATTCATCCTTTTGTTCTGACGTCACTGCATCTCGTGCGGAGCTCTGCTCTCTGCCCCGGATGGAGAAGAGGGAGTGATGGCGGAGAGAGCAGCTCTGTCTCCCAGATAAACAAACCCCATACTCCTCACCCCGACCCGGGAGCACGACCAGACCCGCCGGACCGCCGAGCATGACTCCTCACCACTAGAGTCTGTTAGTGTGAGCAGCACCATGTCGATGGAAGACCCGTTTTTCGTGGTGAAGGGGTGAGTGGCTCCTCTCAGAGTCAGAACAATGGAGAGGGCTCAGGTCTCTTCTGGGCTCCATCTACTGTTCTCCTTTAACCAAACACGGGTTAAACACAGTGTAACTTCGCTTAAAAACGTGCTTGTGGTCTTATTTTTCTTCTTATCCAGTTTACTGCCTGGTTAATTACTTTGTTTTACGCGACGCTGCGTTTAGTCTGTTAGCTTCTCAGCTACATGAGCTTGTTTACTAAACTTGGAGCTGCACGATAAGGACAAAAATATCAGTATCGCGATTTTACTGCTACATATTGCGATTGCGATGCCTTTCAGAATATTAAAGTGCCCATATCGTCACTTTTCTGTAGTAAAAAAGGCTTAAAGTCTGCTTCAAATTGTACATTTGCTCCCCCCATCCATACAGTCCATATATGCTACAAAACAAGTCGTAGTTTTTGTGACGTCACAAAACAGACACGTTTAAATGGAGAATAAGCACAAAAACAACCAATTTTCAAGTCATAGTTTTTGTGACATCACAAATGTTTAAATATATCTCCTTATTCTGTCTACAACATTTTAGCCCCGCCCCTTCTTGCACCAATTGGCTGCCACTTTTAATGGATAAAGATTAAAATAATTAGACTTTTGTTGGAAAACCTTGATTCTTCAGAACACCCAGTAACTCACCTGGAGCTGTGATTGGGCAGAAACACTGTGATTGGTTAGAGACTCATTTGCATATTGCAGCTTTTTGTGATATCATATTGGTATTGCAGAGACTGATATGATATATTGTGCAGTCCTAATCAAATGTCTTATTTTGGCTTTCATATGATATTAAACTGTCCTACATCTCCACCAGGTTACTTGCAAATAGCTGTGCTGCATTTATTTATGAGTTACTTTTCTTAGCTTGTCTGACCTTCTTCTGAAATATTACCTAGTGATTCATTGAAACTGATCGGTCAGTATAATTTTATTTATAAAAAAAATGTCTGATCACATTAGCAGATTTTGTGTATAGGACTCACTGGTAATTATGCACTAAAAGCTTTTCTCATTAGTAAAATGACTTGTAAAGGTGTGCTAGTTTTTCAAATTAAATTGGTGTACACATTTATGGGTAAATGTAAGGAGTCTGAAGTAATGTTATGGATAAATGTAGACATGGATATGTCACTAGATTTAGATCAGGCTATGCAAGAGCTGAAAATGGCATGGGCAGGCATTTTCTTATGTCATAAGAAGCTGCAATAAGACTAAAAGTAAGCTTTTTCAAATATACTTTTCTCTTTTTGAATGCTCATGTTGATAAGTAATAATGCTTCACTGTGCTTAGAGAGGTCCAGAAGGCTGTCAGCACAGCACAAGGTCTGCATCAGAGATGGAGTGAGTTACTACAGGATCCTGGTGGTGCCACCAAGGAGGAAATCGACTGGACCACCAATGAGTTGAGGAACAGCTTGAGGTCCATTGAATGGGACCTGGAGGACTTGGATGAGACTATTAATATCCTTACAGTGCTCTTATCATCAGAGAGATGTCATTTGTGGCTATGCAGGTTCATACTTCTATTTAATACAATGCCTTAACAGTATTTTCAAGTATTGTGGAAGCAAATCCAAGGAAGTTCAATCTTGATGCTGTGGAGCTGACCAAGCGGAAGGCTTTTATCACCAGCACACGGCAGACTGTAAAGGCAAGTTAACCTCAGTGTGCTGTCCCCACTGCTGGTTACCTGTATGTATAATGTGTCTGAACTGGTGTCTCTTTGCACCCTAGTTTTTATTAATAACCATTTCATTTTGTAGGAGATGAAAGACCACATGGCCAGTCCAATGGCTGTATCCATATCGGACAAAAAAAGCAGGCAGGTCTGTATTTCCAGTTAATCTTTCCAGTCTAATTCCACCTCAGTTGATACATTTTACAAACGTTCATTGGCACTGTAGTGCAGAGGTACAGTACTTGAAGGCTGCAGTCCAGTTGTGTTTGGTTAATTTCTTGCAGTGTAAGTTCAAAGACTCTTACTAAGTCTGGACATTAAATAATGGGAAGAATCAGGTGTGTTTGCAATGAAATCCCTGACTGTGCTACACTGCAGCCCTCCAGGAATGGAACTGAATATCCCTTCTATAGTTGTTCAAGCTGGTTACAGTAAACATAGTAACTGTATCCTAATGAGGCAGTATCATAACACTTTTTAATATTATTGTTTGTATTTATGCCAGTTTATACCTGTCATGTAAAGTTATAGAGGTGCTAAAATGAATAATATATGTCTGGTTTCTGTTTTAGACTCTGATGGGAGATGGAGGGTCTCACGGCCCAATCTGGCAACCAGGAGGAGACAGGTACACCCGCCTGGACCGAGAACTGCAGACAGCCAACTCCCAGTTTATAGAGGAGCAACAGACGCAGCAGCAGGTAAAGCAAAAGTTATTGTACTTGTACTGTGGTACTTTACCTAATACATGAAGATACATTACAGTGCATATCCAGTAGTTTGCACACCTCTACATTACAACTGTGTGTAAATAAACAAACTGATGAATGTATTTAATATTTAATTGCTGTGTTGTTACAGATTGTTTCACCAGTAACTATTAGAGCTGTAATATTACTATGTTAAAGTGAGGTGTTGTGTGTGTGTGGTTGTGCTGTGTGGTAGCTCATAGCGGAGCAGCAGGATGAGCAGTTGGAGCTGGTGTCAGGGACAATTGGTGTGTTGAAGAACATGTCCCAAAGGATTGGACAGGAGCTGGATGAACAAGCAGTGTAAGCCATCATGATTTGTACACAATGTAAAAGACAGCTTGTGTTTTCGATACGAAGATTTGTTCCAACAGCAACATTAAGCTTTTTTAGTCCAGTAATATGCACAACACAAGTATGTAAATGACATCCAAACAACAAATTTACAATTGCACAGTCCTGCTCTGTTAACTCTACTGTGACTATTGAAACACTTTGTACCCAGGAGGACGATAGAAGATATGGGATCTATTGTTATTCTGACTGTTCTTCCATTTTCATGTTTGCAGAACATCTGTTTCTGGCCTCATGCATAATAACCAAAATTGTCAATGGTTCACAGAATGCTTGATGATTTCTCTCATGAGATGGACAACACTCAGTCCAGACTGGATAACGTCATGAAGAAGTTGGCTAAAGTTTCCCACATGACTAGTGGTGAGTAGAAAACTTACTTGGCCTTTTTGCCACATCTTCCTGCTGTAATCAAGAGGGAATCGATAAAGGACCCAGATCACACATTTTCTTGTGTTTTTTTTTTGTTGCATAATTCATTTTTACTTGTCTAATTTTAACCTCTTTGTCTCTTAGTATAAAACAGACTGTTTTTCTTGCTTTGCCTTTTAGACAGACCTGTATTGTGCCTCACTCAAATGCACTCTGGGTTAAATCTCTCCTTGTAACCTAAGTGTGAATGAGGTCACATAAGTAACCTGCTATAGGTAGACTAGTATGCAACAAAAATACAGTTGTAAATGAGGCAGTTTTTGTGAAATCACAGAACAAGCCTTTTTTGTAACTTTGTTTCTGAATGGAGAGGAGAGTGAGCAGTACACTTTGAAACTTTTAATAAGGTTCACACTACAAACTTTTATTTTTATCTATCTGACTGTCTGTCTGCCTATCTATATATCTTTCCATCTTTCTGTATATCAAATTTTATTTTTTAAAAAGTGAGGTCAGTTTGGTTTTGTGTGATATGGCAATTTAAGCTCAAAGCATCAAACTGAGCTCTTTTTAAATGGACTTTGATTTACTAAGCTGACAGTGATGCCTCGGTGGGTTGATGGAAGTTTGAGAACGAATTCAGCCATGAATTCACTTCCTGTTCAGAACCACCCCGTGTTTCCTGGAGTCAAGAGGGGTTACAGACTGGAGCGGAAGGAAAGTCAGGGCTTGCTTATGATGGCACTCCTTATATGGCATCAGGCGATAAGCACAGGAAGTTTGACCTTGGGGACTCTCAAAGGAAGCTCTTGGTTGAGAAGCCAAGAGTAAAATGGCAAAATATTTTTACCATTTCATGGTTCATGGGAGCAGTTAGGCAGTGTCAGAAAAGGACACAGGGAGGGAGTATTAATGTGTTATTGACTGTTTACAGAATCTAAGCATTAAACTAATTTTAGGAAATCACTAAAATGTTAGTTTCAAGTTTGTCATATACAGATAACACTACAGTATCGTTAAAGTAATGAAATTCTTAGACTCCGCCAAGAACTTGAGCCCCCTCAAGTTTGCAAAGTAAAAAACACTCAACACAAGTAGAATAAAATAAAAGTAGCAAAAAGTAAAACTAGAAATATTTGCAAAATTTGAGTGGAGAACATCCTGTCTTAGATGCCTTTCAGTGGCAATTCTTTGACAAAGCCAGCAAGATGCATGCAGTTGTATTTTTGTCTAATTTTTGAACTTTTTACCTCCACAGACCGGCGGCAGTGGTGTGCTATCGGCATTTTGTTGGCCATCCTGTTTGTTGTGATCATCCTGTTCATTGTCCTGTGAACAGGACTCCCAGTCCCCAACCACTCCAGCTTTCCTCACCTGCACGGAAGGATTGACTAAAACAAAGGTGCTTTGGGGAAAGGAAACCACCTTCTTCTCCGGTCCTTATTCCGTCTCACTGTCAGCTGCTTCGTTTGCAAGTTTTTAAGCAACTCCAAAATGCCACTGGCGTGGTACTTTTGCTTGTTTAATTGTAAATATCTATCTTTTTTTGTTTTGTTTTTTGTTTTTCTTGGCAGAGCCTAAGCTCTAGAGGCTTGTATTAAGTGTGGGCTGCATCACTTACGTTCTTCTGTAAGTGTGTTAGTACAGCATGAAAGGATGTCGTTTTTGGTGTCTTAGTGCTGTCTTAATTCGGAGTGCAGGTTGTTTGTGTTACTTTCGGCTTCATGTTATTAATACTAGACAGCGATCATTGAAGTAATAATGGTTTATTTTTTCACAAAGATGTTCTAGGGCTAATGTTTTATCATTCGCTTCGTGTCCTGTTTACTTGTTCACTATGATGGCAGTATGTCGCAATGCTTGTTCACAATAACCAGTACTAACTAATGAAGTTTTAGTTGTAACTAATCACTGGAGTTCCGTGATCTGGAACCAGATGAATTTGCTAAGCGGGTATTTGACCAATAGCACTAATATTAGGTTAACCACTTAATGTAATATTGCTTCTTTCCTCTTCTGAATTCATGATGTTCTTGATAACCTGCTAGGTAGGAAAATGTTTGACAGACACTAGTGACATAACTGCTTCTCTGACTGAACTAAAGAGAATCTGTCGTATATTTTTGCAGTACATCGAAGAATGGAATCCTTTTGATGTGGTTCAAGCTAAATAAGCTTGATTATCCCTGAACGAATACTGTTCACTGATGTATTTTGAGCATGTGAACTTGTTCAGGTCACTTGTAATTCATATAGGCTTTAGAGCAGGCGATGGATCTTCTGCCACGCAATGAAAGCTAAATGAATTTTTCCACAAACTCAGTTGCAGTGAAAAATGTGCATATTGCAGGCAGTGCACGCTTGCAGCGCATTTTCTCCTCGTTGGCTGTCATATCACGACTGTGTTTGGATTAGGGAGGGAGATTTCATTCCTAGTTTGAAACCTCTTGGTTTGAGCAGTTTCTCTATCCGTGCTTTTGGGCTGCTTGAGAACTGCTTAAGAAGTATTATCACATTGTTGGGTTGTTTATTTCAACATTTGAAAGAATATTCTTCACATTTCATGTTTGTTGCAAATTAAGTTTTGTTTTTGCCCTCCAGTACATACAGTTGATTTACTTATCTGGGCATTTTTGCAAGACATGTCTTCCATTTTTCAGTTAAAGCATCAGCAACAAACAGTGGAAGCCCAATATCCAACCTCTTCACCCAATTTCCTGGCCATTTTCATGGTTGTATGATTGCAAGTGCAATGCATTTATTTTGTATAAAAATGCAGTGCTTAATGCAGCCAATTTGCATATTAAAAGTGCTTGTTCAAAATTCATCTTAACTCCCAGAATATAAATGAATTAGTTGTAATGAGATGATATAACTTAGCACTGTATTATCTGACAGCACTGCATCTGCATAACGACATAACAGATGGAGCATTCTTATAAGTTTTTTTTCATCACTACACTTCAGTTAAGCTATATTTTTTTATTCTCTTTGCAATGCAAATTGACTGAGTCCTAAGTTAATTTCCTTTCCTGAGCGCCTCTGTTATCACTCAATGAAGTTTCAAATGTGCTGTAATTCAGTGTAAACCGTGAAAGCTATTAAGTTTTTTTGTTGCGAAATATAGAGCAATAAGTAAGAGTTCCTATTACGACCAAATTAGGACAAATGATAATTTGTTACTTTGAGGCAGCCGAATGCTTACTCCAGTGTTTCCTCAATGACTAGACAGAGGCAGCGAGCCAATCAGTTAACGTACTGTGATTATGGGACAGTGTTACGACCACTTTAATGGTGAAGTGAAACCCTTATGACTCCTATAAGATGACATATGAACAGTCCTTCAAATAGATTATCATCAAAAACCTGAACACGTTTTATTTACTGGATGGATTTTAGTCTGTTGCATGGCATAAAAACGTATCAACCAAAAGCTGCTGTGAAATTTAGAACACTACGTAGCTAGTGCCTTAGTGTGACATACAGTTCAGTCTGATTTTGACTAAGCAGAGGAATTTGTATGAGTGTAAAAGCTCTTGGGTGTTTTACCAAACATTTAACAGGTTCTAAGATTCAGATTGTTAACGTCCTGTCATTATTCTGTAGTCAGCCTCATGCCCACGTTATGAACTCCGGGTCTGAGTTGGTTTTCTCTGAGATAAGTGAATGGTCTTCAAACCCTGTGGTAAACAAAGATGTTCTAAAGATAATATGTTCGGCAGTACAAATTTGTGCTCTGAATGTGACCTGATCCTTTAAATTGTAAAGTCATTAAGGAGCTGAAATACAAATATTGACTTGTGCTCAGTTTAAATCTCTGGTCTCCGACTCCACGATGTTCAGCTTCAGGGACGTAGTGCTCACTTTCACTTTCACCTTTTAAAGTGTTTAACATCATCATGTCGGATCTGCAGAGCCTAATGAGAGCCTTTGAGTTGAGTGTTACTTTGGTAGATGTCCTTATGTGTTTGTCTTAAGTATTTTTATGCATACTTTTATTATATTTATTTTTATAACTTCTGCTTTGTTTGTGATGTGCCTTCAGTATGAAGTTTGAGTAGCTTCACAGGCACGATCTGCTGAAGACTGTGTACCAAGTGGTTCCTGTGAAAGTTCACAGTCCACATTGCCCACATTACAAATGGCAGAATATGACAGCTCTACAACCCTGTTTACTGACTCAGTAATGTGCACATTTAAATGGTCCTCTCATGGTCCTGCAGTCCACAAAAGCACATGCATGCAAGAACCATGATCCTGTCCCGATTCTTGGCTTGGACTTTCTGAGCTTTCTCCTCTTCTTCTTTCAGCTCCCTTCCGCGAAGACCACAACAGTGTAGATTCAGCAGCCACCTCTTGCTCAAAATTCATTTTATTCATTAGAGAAATTAGAGGACCAATCAGAGTGAATGGTTCTGCTTACAGATTTCTACACAATGTAGTGAGGAGGATATTCTGATTATTAATTACTTTGCCATTGAACTGCACTATGATTTGAATCCAAACTCAGCCACTGTCAGTCAGCAAATTGGTTAATTTATAAAAACGAGAATAGCCAATATGGGTTCAGCACATGCAGGCCCTGCGTGTTGTACGAGTCTGTCCCAAATACACGTGTTTACCGCCAGGGCTATAGCACTTTTTGCACTATAGGTTGTTCACAAATGTGAACTTTGAAGGAAGAATGCAAAGCTTATGATGGGATTTGGAACTGAGCTTTAGATTCAGCATTGCTGTCATGCAATGCCATTTCAGAGCCATGGAATGTTAGTTTGCAGAAGGCGTGTACGAATCACTATTTGTATTTTGACTCCTAAACAACTCGTAATTCAGGGGATCCATTGACACTTGGAGGGAAAAGTTACAAACAATGCAAAACACATCAGGTTTGGAACGTTTCTGTTTACGCCAGGAAGCCACTGAGGTTATTTGTGAAAACAATATTAATTTTTCTTGTAGAGAAAACCAGCGCAGAACTATAACTGTCCGCAGAGGCTACAGATGATCAAAGGTTTGAGAAATCCCTTCGCATGTTTTTGTTTACACAATGGAATACATTTATCACTGAGTCTTTTTTTACCGTTAGTTGCATTAGTCCGTTATTTTTCTTGTCTTTTCTTTTAGGCAATCAAAGAATTTCACTCTCAGATAAAGACAGAACCAGAATGTCTCACACAGGGAATTTAGAATAAACAGTTAATGTCTGGTTGGGTTGTCCCAAATAAGTCCGTTTTTAAACTTTTGAAAGTGTAGTTAACAAGTTAGCACGTCCAAGATTCACTTTATGCAATGTTACGATACAAAGAGCAACTACAAAGAAAAAATATGATCTTAATTGCACAATCAAGTCACTGCTCTTGACGACCGGTGACAGGGTGGAGAGAATATGGTAGCGAATGGGCTTTTGTTATTCCATATAGTTTGAGTGTCATTTCTGTGTGTTAGTTTTGATGTATTTGTATCGGAGAGAATGAACTGATGTCCTCTTGTTTTTCTTTGACTCTCCTCCTCAAACCCCCTTTTCCATCACTGTGTGGAATTGAGTTCCCTTGAAATCCATTAAAGGCAGATCACTGCTGAATGTTCATGGTGTTGGCTAACTTATTTTGCAAACTTTGTTTGTAGGTATTAAAGTTTGCTTTGTCCTGAATGGACACAGTGCGTGGGGTTAGTGATGTTAAATAAGCTGCCATGTGTTCAGGCCGACTTGCAGGCGCTTAAATACAGTGAAATTTTGATAATATTGTTCTTTAAAGTAAAGAGGCCCCTTATAGTCACGCATGAACACAGCACAGCACACAGTGTGAACAGTGCAAACTTCTTTCTCTGCATTTAACCCATTCACCAAGTGAAGCAGCAGGCAGCCATTGGGAGCAGTGTGCGGGGACGGTATCTTGCTCAAGGGTATCTCAGTGGTGCCACTGGCAGTCCTGGGATTCAAACCCATGACCTTCCAATCACAGGGGCAATTCGCTAACCACCAGGCAGCTGCCCCTTTAAGGTGGTGTTTAAGAATGAGATGAAAAGGGTACCAGTAACCAAAATGATCATTTTTTGTATTTTTATTTATTATCTTTAAAAAGCACTAATGCACAGAGACATTTTCTCCGTATAATAGTGATATCCTTTTTATGAAACCTCTTACCTTTTTAACGCATGAAAAACAGTTGCAATTCAAATAAACGTATTATCAGCGCTACTCCGATTATAACTGTAAACATTACTGTGTAAATGACTTTGTCCTTGCAGGGAGATGGTGGCAGTAGGCTATTTATATCTAGTGTGACTGCTGCATCCTATAAGAGTAAAGTGGGCAGGAGGGGCCGGGGCTTATGCTGTATGCACACCCACACTTAAATGATCAGATTCTCTTTTTCTTATGGTTTTAATATTCCAAATGCTGTGAACTTTGGGGTTTATTTTGTTCGAAGGCAGCATGGCAGGTATACTCTTGGAGACCTTTATTTATCTGAGCCAAACAGTTCAATGTAATGTCGAATATATAATTATGTAAAAACCAAGATTTTTAAAATACTGGGAATCAAATCAAAGTTGGAATAAAAAAAAAAATCAATATTTGGATCATTATAGCCATGTTCTGTGTTACAAATGTATCATGTTATAATACAAAATCTACAATACACCCATTTATTATTACAACCAGTAACAACTACTCATATTCCTATACTTATAAATAAGGGTGCCACAAAGGTTCTTCACATGATGCCATAGAAGAACCATTTTTAATCCCCTAAAGAAATTTTGATGAATGGTTTGATGGATGGTTCTTTCAAGAGATGTGATGTGTGAGTGTGAAGAACCTTTTAGAGGTATAAAGAGCATCCACATAATGAAGTGGTACTTGGAAGAACAGAAACTTAATATGTGCAATAGTCGTACCATGTGCAATATCACTACTTACATCAATATTACTGAACTACCACTGGTCTCTATGACATACCATAACAGACTGAGTATAGAACAACTCTAAACCGCTATTTGTGTTACTAGTACATTACGTAACAGTAAGTTACTTATCTATAGTATTTATACCTCAGCATTTTGTGTATGAAGCATAGTGTATTTCATACACAGTATTTTTCTGCAGCTTTATTTGACTTTTATTTTAGACTAATTTTTTAAATAAGCCTAATATATAGTATATTTTTCTTGTCTTTGTGTCTCTGTGTGTCTGTGCATAAGCAATGACCTCCGGTATCAATGAAGTTGTCTGATACTGATAAACTGCTGTGGAGCTTTACATTATGTGAAGGTTCTTTAAACCTTTAAAAGGTTCTTCATTTACAAAAATAACCTTTTGTGACACGTTATTAAGATGGTTGTGCTGGCTTACATGCTTATGAAGCCAGTGGGCAGTTGCTGTTATGCTTTAGGAGGATATTAAAGCCCAGGAGATTGGTCCTAAATCAGCACAATCTGGCAGCTTCTCATGTAAAAGCTGAAGACCTTTGCATGTGATGGTGACTGTGGTGTTCTGAACAGCGATCTATTGATCTAGTCTGCAAGAAAGCAGCACAGAGGGATCCTGAGAAGACAGTGTGGGGGTTTTCAGCCCTGCTGTAATGACAGGTGGTCCTCTCCTCCCCCCTCTTCCTCACACTGACCCAGCGCTGATTAGTCATCCACACCTGAGTCCCGCAGCACAGAGCAGTCTACAGCAGGCCTACGGTATGTTTGTATTTGATATGTTCAGTATATTAATGCTAATATATTAAAGGGCCCATTTAATGGAAAGCCTAATTTCCCTAATTTGTTTTTTAATTAAAAGAGGTTCATGTGTACATAAACACTGTTAAAGTTTAAAAACATTTACTGTCCACCCCATATGACTAAAAACAGGCCATTTTAAATTCATTTTTGTGATGTCACAAAACCCAGTGCATCCTCATGTACCTGCCTATTCAGCCTATAGCAGTTTAGCTCCGCCCATTCATGGCACTGTTATAAGAACTGTACTATTAAGTACCAGACTGCTTTTTTAATGAGGCACTATACAAAACAGCCTGTCAGAACAGAGGTTATTTACATATTTCAGTCTTAAAGGCACAGTAACAGAAATTTCTAGGTTTAAAGGAAAGGTTGTGAAATGCAGAGTAAAAATGAATTATGACTGCTTTGGTGAGTAAAACCACTCTAATGTCAAAAGTGAAAATTCGTGACGCTGTATGACTTTTTGTTTCTTTTGGTTTTGATTTAATTACACCAGTGTGAAAACATCAGTATATTTCAACATTTCCTGACAAACGGACCGATAGAAAAGTCTTGTTACATTAATATTGGGAAATGTTCCTTCTTCTTAGACGTACCATTGTGGAGATATGAGATTTTATGATAGTGTCAATGTGCAGATTTTCAAGAAATCCACAGTTTTTAACCTCATTACTATGATTTGCTAGTATTTCTTACAAGGACAATCGTATTAAGTTTTAATACGCTAGCAGCAGGCTGTGGCGGAGAGAGATTCCTGGATGATTTATGGTTCGACAGCGTTCTTCATAATGTTTATCCAGCGGCCCTGTGAGACACAGACAAGAAATTTGGCACAATTGTGGCGACATTTGCAACCGGATGAGTACAAGTCGTTTTACATAGCTAGAGGGGTGCTAATTATGGAGTGTGCGTTTGTGTGTGTATGTGTGTGTGTGTGTGTAGGGCGGGCAGCAGGTGCAGGATGCAGGTTCTCCACTCAGCTCCTTTATCCTGGGGTAAGTGAAGAGGACAGCTGAGCCCCAGTGCCCCATGGGGAAGAGGGGGTGGGGAGACACTCCTCAGACAGCTTGCCTCATTAGCATTGCAATACAGGCTCTGGGAACACACATAAACACACCGTGAAGCCCCTACTATGAGAACCAACCGAACGAGCTAGCTATAATATGCTATCCTGCAAGATTTGACAAATAAGTTCTCCAGTGCTTCCAGACGCATCTCATCCACAGGCTCGTGACTGGATGAATGCAGATCACCTTAATGATCGTTGCTAAGAGGTACTGTTGCTAATCTTGGGACATCCAGTTGGTGAAACTGGTGATAATCTGTGTGAAACAGATTATCACCATTTTAAAACTCATAACGTCACAGGATTTATGCAATACTGGAATAAAATTACTGGTTTAAAATTTAAAGGCCCCTATCCTACATTTTTCATGTATTTTAGTATTTTTTTTCTTTGCACTTATGAGATTGTATGTGTGGTTTTCATGGCAAAAATTTGTTTGATTTACCTTCTTTATCCATTAGAATTTCAAAGGCCTTTACTGTGCCTGTAAGACAGATATGTAAACGGTCTCTGCTCTGATTGGCGGCTTTATATTTGTGCCTCATTCAAAAAGTGATCCAGGACCAAACACTCCTTGGTGTGAATGGGAGGAGCTAAACTGCTGAAAGTTGAATAGGGGGACATATGCAAATGATTTGGCTTTTGTGGCACCATGAAAAAGGTCAAAAGAAGTTGTTTTTGCAGTTTAGTTTCCATATGTAGACCTTATGGACTGGAAAGTGAATGTTTTGAAACCTTAACAAAGTTTACATACGTCATTAAACTTCAGAAAATGAGGAAGAATCCATTAAATGCCCCGTAAAGCAGAATCCCCTTAATTTGTCTAAAATTCTGCACAGGATTCATATAATTCATTAAGAATTAATTGTGAAATGTCTAACTTACTGAATCAGTATTGTTCACAGTAGTAGTGTCTAAAAGCAAATTCGTAGAATGTTTTTACACAAAATGGTTATGAATACACTGCCTGATGCCTGAGCCACTGTTTCACCATAATTTTGAGAAGATTTTGATCAAAAAATTAATTTTTAAAAATTATTTCTGGTGGAGGGGTACATGCCGGGTACTGTAAGGCAAAAATAACCCCCAAAGAAAACAATCGTTTTCCGATTTATCACCATTTTATCATCATCAACATTACATATAAACCCATTTGTAGGTTTGGAGAGTAAATAAAATGGCTATATTTGTTTTTGTAGACACGCATCCTGGATCCAATCACCACTACTATAAAGAAATCATTCTCTACAGTTAACCATTCCACATCAGACTTCTGACTCTAAACAACTATGTTTTACATCTTAAGAATTAAATTATGCCTAAATTTGGAAAAAAAAAATGTGGTGGAATTGCCCTTTAAGAATGTTTTTCCTTCCGTAATGTCGTTTAAGGTTTTGTTACCTGACTATATATAAACCGTCTAATGAAGACCATATACCCACCCATTAAATTAACAAGGACTGGCTTTGTGTGCAGTATAGTATATTGTATAGGTGGTCAGTGTGGGATCTATGATTGTTTAATCAATAAGGAGAGGCATTGATCTCGCAGCCCTCCCCCATTGCTGCTGTCCAGTCTGGGACCTTCTCAAAACACATGTCCACCACCAAATTCAGCCTGGTTCAATTTTAAAAAGCCTCGCCCCTGACCTTTCTGATGGTTCAGATACATCTGAAATCTGATATCTGAGGCTCTGTCATCAATAAAGGTGCCAAAAAGGATCAATACCATAGACGAAACACTTGGTTCTCTAAAGAACCTTTCAGTGGATGATCATTTAACGAACCACTTTTGTTAATGAAACATGTGAGTGTGAAGAACCTGTTCAGAGACTAAAGAACTTCCACATAATATGAATGTTCTGAACCACATTAAAGAACCGTTTGAGAAATTTTACTTTCAAGAGTGTTGGTGACTCTTGAAAACATCTAAATGTTGTTTTCATGTGTCAGTGTAGGTTCATTACATTACTGTAAACAAGACGCCAACATTCAGCCATATATTTTATTTCACAAGTATAAATAAACGTAGCAAAATACGCTGAAAATTGATGTTTGTTCACGGTGCAAGTACCATAATACTGATGCAGCAGCTCGCTGGTCCATAGGTACCACTGAAATCATGCAGGATGACAACCTGCTCTGAAAGAAACAGCGAAATAATTTACTAAGCAACCTTTGGTGTTTATTATAGTCCTACTTGTAACAGTCCTCATGTTGCCTTTGCATGCATTTGTGCTGCGATTCTGGAGGCTGAAGAAATATCTAACACTCTTTTGGCAATTTTCCTGTTTTTTGAGAACCTGGTCTATCAGCAATGTATCAACACAGTGGCAAAAATAAGTAAACTGAAAGACATTGTTGCATTTTCCTCCCCTTTCCTCACTTTCTGAGAAATATTACTTTTTATGCTAGTACACTGTGTATATGTACCTGGTACTGGTATTCTGTATATATATTTTTTATTCTTTACAGCCTGAACAGTGTCATATTGTACCCTTAAAAAGACACATTTAAATGAATTGTTTACTTGTAAAGGTTTTATAAATGGTTTAACGTTTGTTCATTAAGTTTTATTAGTTGGGCCCTGCTTAAAATTAGGTCTTGCTTAAAAATAATTAATAAGCAGATAATTATTAATAAACACATAAATAAAAAGCAGAAGTGAGGTGTTATGTCTGATAATATGAATGTGATGGTTATTTATATAACTGCTTGAATTACTGAAGTAATTCAATATAACCTAATTAGCAGTCTTTAGTAAACAAATTTAAACCACTTGTGAACTCTTAATACCCCTTATAAGGGCAGTCTTATTGTAAGGCGGTACCAAATATACTATGATGATTATTATTATTATTATTATGTTTAAATCAAGTAAACACGATGGGATACAGCTGAGAATTAGAGAACATAACGTGATGGGTACCAAAGGCTGAAAGAAAGCGCAGTATTATTTTTTTAAGCAAACACTTTCAAGCATCATAACGTCTAATAGTTTCCACAGAACTATGAAAGTGCAGACTGCAAACTTGGCTTGTGTTTATATAACTTGTCAGAGCAGGAACACTGATCTAGGACCAGTCTTTTTTCCAGTTTCATTATATGTGCAGCTGAATATAATGTAGACCTGGAAACAGGTGATTCCGCATTCTCACTCTAAGAGGCTTGATATGCAAAGATCCCGCTTTGTGTTTTGTATGGTTGAAAGAAGAGGTCTGTGATGTTACTTGAAGTTCCAATCCAGTCCCCCAGGACCTCCAGCTAGCTCATGTTTTTGACCCCATCTCCCAGGCAAGAGTAGACATTCTTAAACCAAAGGTGCCAGAACTGTTCTTTAGAGCCATATCACAGAAGAACCACTTTGGATCTCTAAAGTTGTTTGTATCATTTATTTTTACCAGCTTTCCATTTACTAGCAAGGTCTTCCCTTATGACACAATACTACCAAGCTTGGAGGGTGAAAGTTAGCATGTGTGTCCATGGAGCACCACAAAGTAACTGACTAGCTCAACACAGAGAACACAAACTGCCAATTCTGAAACATTGGCTAGACATTGGCTAGTGATGGGAGAGAAGGAGGCTGATGATGAGACTATGATTATGACACCAAGGATATTTTTGCTTGGAACTCCTGGACATGGCTGGCTGTCACCAGGGATCGAACTTGAAATCATTTAAAGATTGGACCAACAATTTAGACCACTCAGAAGCCCCCAGTGGGTTATTCCTTAAAGAAAAACATTTTTATGTTTGCCACTTCCATTGCTTACGGTTGATTGTCACGGACAGTGATTTCAACACTTTTTTCCCGCACCTACAAAAAAAGACCCATTAACTCCACACACTTACAATAGAGGCCAGTGGGCACTGAGTAAACAGATATTCTGTCAAAAAATCATGCCAGTGGTAAGGAGTCATACATTACAGATATGGCAGACAGGGATCAAGCTGAAACACGCTGGAGTCTTTCTTCAGAGAACTAAGAGTGGTCCTTCTATGAAATTGCTCTTAAAAACCTTCTGGCACCTTCATTTTTAAGAATAGAGCTGCAAAAAGCAGATAACCTGACTATAATAGAGCAAAACATGGACTGGCTGAGGGTAATTTAAGATTAGCTTTTGAACAAACATGCACTTAAAACAGCAATGCTTTGAATTCATCTGATTCAAATGTGAACATCATATGAATATATGACCACTATTTTGTCTTTGAGGTTACTTACTTTCGGCAAGAGCTGTGCTGATGTGGAAAAGATATGTACATTTGCCAATATTTTATTTACTCAGTTCTCCACTTATCTAAGATATAACTGATAAGCCAAATCATGTCTGCTTCTTATAGCAGTGTAACTGAACAAGGCTAATGTGCCAAGTTATAGTCAATAGTCACCTCAGTCATTTTGTAAACCACATCCAGCTCTTCATTAAAGTGGAGCAGACTTGTGGATGTGGTTTAGGACACAGTATGACTTATTGTGAGCTACAAAACTGAGGAAAACTTCACCGTGTAGCCAAATGATGAGTCTGCAAGTTTTGTTCATTTTATAGCTCACAGTAAGTCATACCGAGTCCTAACCCACATCCAGCTCTTCCTCAAAGTGAAGCAGACATGTGCATGTGGTTTAAGACACAGTATGACTTACTACGAGCTACAAAACTGAACAAGACTTCACAGTGTAGCCTAATGCTCAGGAAACCCTGGTGTTGTCCGCTTGTAGCAGTGAAGTTTTGCTCATTTTTATAGCTCATAGTAAGTCATATCACAAGTACCACCTTAATGAAGAGCTGGATGTGATTTGAGAGGTTGAGAGATGTTTTGGGGATGTATTTACAGAAACGATTTATGCGCCTTTTGTATTCGAGTGTTTGTTAGCCTTCACTAAAAATGCAAAACTCGGACCCCAAACATGTCTTTATTGATTGACGACTTCTGGGGTAAGTGGAAAATTGTGTAAACTTGATTGTCCGCTGAAGCATTCAATTCAAAGCATCACTCTTTTTCATTGTGAACCTGCTGCTCTCTATAAAAACTACAAAAAGCAAGATAGAGAGAAAAGCAGAAGTGGAATCACTCTGGAGGAATGACAGTCCCAGGGACTTGTGCGGTCGAACTGGAGGCAGAAGCGTCGTGCATTTCTTCACTCTCAGCCAGAACAGAGGAGCACCTTGGCTAGGATAGTGCAGAAGAACCCTTCCTTTGTGAGTCTTATTTTTCTGGTAACAGAACACAAGCCACAGCCTAGCTGTTCAGTTCAGAAAGCTTTACATCAGCAGCGAAGCTCTGTCGTTCCAGCCAAGTCCGAACGTCAGTGTAAGCCAGTTAAAGTCAAAACCAGCAGTGGAGTCTCATACACACTGTCCCGGCTGCTGTATAGCCACTCTGTCTGTGTTTTTAAAGGGGAGCTGGTGTTTAACGGTGCGGCCGCCAGTGGCGGAGCACACGGATGGACGCTGTGCTGCTTTGGGTCATTAGACGAGTGACCAACTCCAAACTCAGCCCTGCCACTTTCTCTCCGTTCACCTCCAGGATCTCATCACCCACACCCAGCAGCCCTGCATACAGCTTCTGAGTGCTGCTGTCACCCATCTCCTCCACATACACACCTACAACACACACACACACACACAAATACAATATGAGAAAGAGAAAAGCTAATTAATTTACTTCAAATGTCTAGATTCAAGACCTGTACGATTCAAGACCTCTAAGACTTTGCAATAGTTATCAAAAAATTTAAATTAAACTGAAAAAACTGGAAATACTAAACTAAGGTAATGAAAATATACAGAAAAAAAGTATATACCAACTAAGCAAATATTACAAACAGAAGCAAGATAGGAATATCTGTGCTGTAAAGTCTAAATTATTTTCTACAATGAAATAATATCAACAATTTTGTCTTTCACGTTATAATAAACATTACGGAACTTCATGTATGGCTGACGAAATTCACATACAATAAGGGTAATGTTAATAGGACTTTAAAGTAAAAAAGTAACCATATACACTATATGGCCAAAAGTAAGTGGATACCTCTCCTTATTACCGAGTTTCAGCTGCACCCATTGCTAACAGGTGTATAAAATTAATCACATAGCCATGTAATCTTCATTGACAAACACTGGCAGCAGTGCGGGTTGTACTAAAGAGTTAAGTGACTTTAAATGTGGTACTGTTATAGGTATTACCTTTGCTGCAAGTCGGCTTGTGAAACTTCTGCTCTGCTAGATCTGCCCCAGCCAACTGTAAGTGCTACTATTGTGAATGTAATACATATGTAACACATATGCAACTAACTGAATACAGGTGCGGTTATAAATTTCATCATAAATTAAAGTATTTCCGAACAAATCAATCAAATACAATTTTCACCTGTTTGTGCATACACTGCCGTGCAAAAGTCTTAGACTAAACCTAAACCATCCTCTGCTACCTACCACCTTTGGGGCAGCTGGTGGCCTAGTGGTTAGGGAGTTGCCCCTGCAATCAGAAGGTTGTGGGTTTGAATCCCAGGAGTGCTAGTGGCACCACTGAGGTACCCTTGAGCAAGGTACCGTCCCCACACACTGCTCCCTGGGCGCCCCGCATTGGTGGCAGCCCGCTGCTCCACTCGGTGAATGGGTTGAGCGCAGAGAAATAATTTCACATTGTTCACACTGTGTGTTCACACCTTGAGAAAATTATTTATATTTCGCTGCACAGTATATACATTTTAAATATAAAATTAGAATAGATGCAAATAATATTAATACAGTGAATAGCCATTTTATGTATGTCTGTGTGTTTGCTTAATCATTCCCAGACCTCTCTTTGTGGAAACACAGTATTAGATTGTAGTTCTCAGCAAATACCTCAAATAGTTGATTTGGCTCAATCGATACTTTATTAGATTAAATCAGGAGTTGCTGATGGAGTTTCACATTGAGGTGAAATCTGGAACCGAACCGGTGTTCTTCTTACCAGCTCACAAAACTTCAAGTACTTTTTACAAACAAAACAAATCTTGATATTATTTAATGCTTTCTTGTTTGCTTGCATTTATTCTAACGTTAACTTGTGTATTTACTGGCAGAAAATCCCTCACTGCTCCGATAAATGGCTTTCAACAGTTTGCACAGGAGCCTCATGCTTTTGCACGGTCCTGTAGCAGCATTAAAGGTAAGTAATCATCAAAGGCAGAGGCAGAGAGGAAGAGTCCAGACTAAAAGCTCATCAAGCAGTCATAATTTCCCACTCAAAGGAAATGTTTCCCTTTTGACAAATTATGTGTACAGTATGAGCAACACTGGGGTTTGTGTGTGTCACCTGAGTCCAGCCTGCCCTTCCCACGTGAGATGAGGAAGCCGAAGGGTCCGTCAGGAGGCCGGGACAGCTCCAGCAGTAACGTCCCATCAGGGAAGGCCTGAGCTACTCTCCCCACTGACCGCACTGCACTGGGACTGCCCACATCCTCCACACTCAGAGTGCGCTGGAGGCTCCTACACACACACACACACACACACACACACACACACACACACACACACACACACACACACACACACACACACAC
>JBBPCZ010000040.1:9404441-9421997 GCA_037974445.1 Brycinus macrolepidotus | reverse complement strand
ACACACACACACACACACACACACACACACACACACACACACACACACACACACACACACACACACACACAAAAATAGGTCAACAGCAAAGACAAACAACATCGCTGTGATAAGACACAAACAACAGGATAGGAACAGGAAGGAAAATAGGATAAATAAAATATGGGATAAAGAAAATAGGAAAAATGTTTTCAATGGATTTTTATCCAAAGTCATTCTGGACCATGTTTAATGGTCGACTCCTCATAAAAATATTCACACAAAGTAAAGGGATGCTGATATAGAGCTAAAATATTTTCAGCGATGATACAGGGCTTACATAATAAAGATAACTGTGTGTTTTGATGTCTACAAATCCCTTTTTTCATGGCTAAAGAGTGCCCAGTGCAATAGAGGGCTTTTCAGCAGGGCCGTGGCATTCGCATCTTTTTCGTTTTAAAAATAGAAGACACGCGGGAACGCTTTGTTTACGGATAATAAACAAACCATAAATACGTTCCTGAGCAGGAGAGAGGAGAGTCCAAAAACAGCCCATGCCCAAAATCAGTATCAGGGTGACTAACACCTCCTCAGGTTTCTTTCCATTTGTCTTCCCTCTGTCTTCCCAGCCATTCCCTCCCTCCCCTCTCTCTCCCTATCTCCCTCCCACCCTTCCCTCTCTCCCTGGCTCCCTGAGATCAGAGTAACAACAGGAGCTGTTTATAGCATCTCCTTCTTTCTGCTCTCCGCTCTCTGACTGGCTCTCGAGGAAGGTGATGTAAGCTGCAGCCTCGTCGCTCTTACTAGAATTTCCTCTCTGGCCTCCTTAATGGACCAATGAGACACACACACACACACACAAACAAACAAACACCAAATTCTGTATTGCTGCATATAAACATATATTGCGATTACAATATATGTCTCCGATCGCATAACAATAATTGTTTTAATATAATTCTGAGAAATGAATAAATTCATCATAAAATCACATTTTCATCACTATTCAATTCAATAATTATTAGTCATTTAAAAAAATACATGACTGTAAATGGAGGAACTGTTCACACAGTAGTGAAATATAGTCAAAAACACACAAAGCTTTTGGAATTTTTAATTAAAACAGTTTTCTGACATGACATATCATAATGAAGTGCTGCAAAAAGGTAAAAATCAAACTGCAACTATTTGGGTCCTCTCAATATCATCTGCCTTTTTACTAAATCCATAGTCATATGAATATTAGGCAGGGACCACTTATTTATTTAGGGATAATTATTGTTAACATCCATAAAATCAATATTCAATTCAATTCAATTTTATTTATATAGCGCTTTTTACAACCAAGTTGTCACAAAGCAGCTTTACAGAGCCAGTTTAATATGTAGAACTTAGTTTTAATTATTTTCTTTAGGTTTTCTAGGCATACGTGTTCTGTACTCTGATTACTGTACTACATAATTCTACCATATTCAAAACCATTCCATCTTGTCTTGACCCCTAGCTTTTTATTTTAAAACATAAGGTCATAAAAAGTTTAATATATGCTCCTAATAAAGTGAATGTAATGTACCTTTAAAGGGCCTGTATAATTGAAAATCTTGCTACAGCAGAGATGTCTGATGTTGAATGTAAACACTGTTTAGGTTTCAAAACATACTATTCACTCCCCACTCTGTACAGTCCAATTGAGACATAAAACAGGTTGTTCTGAATTCAGTGTTTTTGTGATGTCACAAACACTGCATTTACATATATCTGTGTATGAACTGAAGTCAAAAGGAGTGTTTCAGCCCAATCAAAACAAAGGTCAGTTATCAGCCACATATCAGTCTTGAAAAACAGCCAGTTTAATTCTAAAGGATAAAGACGTTGGAGGACGGACATGTAAAATTCAATTATAACCTTCTACAATATCAGTATTGCAACGACTGGCATTACAATAATGATTAAAAAACAATATAGCGTGCAGCCCTAAGTCACACACTGTACTCAGACAGCTATCACATCACTCACACACACACACACACACACACAGAGCACATCTTCAGCCAGAGTGAATATCATAAATGCACACACATTCGTTCTAACGTACTGTTTGGCAACACACACACACACACACACACACACACACATACACATCTCAGTCTCAACTCAAGCCCTTGCTCCAGCATGTGATCATCTCCTGAATTCCATTTCTTTCTTTGGCAGGCCTACACATTTCTATTTTTATCTCCCTCTCTTTACCCCCTCTCTCTCTCTCTCTCTCTCCCTCTCCCCCTCTCTCTCTGAGATGCAGACACGCCTGCTGACCTAGTCGTCAGAGGAAAGTATGTGGCTCATTGCACAACACACCAGCTGTCTGTGCTTAGCTGGAATACATGCACTGTACTCACAGACACTCATATAAAAAAACACACACACACTTAACATGCCATTCTTCACACTTCATTCATAACATTGCAACATGATGTTATAAATAGGTTGGCAGGTTAGAAAAGGGCACCAGATGATACTGCTGGCTTTGCGTCAGGTATCTGCAGCATTCAGAAATGTTTTAGGCAAAATATGTGTCATGTTTTCAAATGATAACTGTGGATATGAAATTTCATTTTGCTGGAGCCAGATGAATTACATAACACAGTGTTTATGTGAGGGAGTGTGTCTGTGTGTGAGTATGTGTGTGTGTATAGATTAAAGCAGGTACCTAGACAGTGCAGGACTGCATGGCTGCTCTCCTGGTGTGTATGCACTGGAGCGGTCCCCTTTCCTCCTCCCACTCTGGAGATTCTGCACTGATGAGGATTTCTTCAGCTGGACAAAGGGAGACCCCTGGTGATCATAAATGGAACAGTAAACAACCACAGACCAACACTGGCCCTTTCCTAACAAGGGCACCCAGCTACCTTAACCCTATCATTCAACCTTAGGTTCCTGCTCACTCCCTCCACTTCTCCGAGGAACGTTGTCTGGCTCTGCCATCCCTACACACAAGGTAAACCCAGTCCAGACTGGTCTCATTCTGGTTCCCTGCTGGTGGAATGAGCTGCCTAAGCCAACCAGAGCAGCGGAATCCCTCTCTATCTGTTCAGAGAGCATCTCCTCTCCTGATGCACTATCTATGTTCTTGCACTACTCCTATATAAAGGTTTAAGAACTCTCTTAGAACTCTCCTCTGGTTCTCACAGTGTCCTGAAACTTGAGTGTTTCCTTGTACTGTAAGTTGCTTTGGATAAAAGCGTCTGCAAAATGAATGTAATGTAATGCAATGAGCACAGAGATAAAAACTGCTCTACAAATCCAGATAAACCCCATTAACCCCCATTGCTTTCAAATTAAAGTGACCGTTTGGCAGAAAGTTACACAAAGTTACATGAGTTACACAATTTTCACCTCGTCCTTTTTAATTTTAAGTTTAATTTTGTATTGGGCCTAAAAAAAAATGCAGCTAAAAAGTAATGGGAGTCTATGTACACTAACAAGCCTCACATAAGTTGCAGGCCTAAATCATCACACACTCACAAATGTGCAAAAGTGCATCACAGTACTAGCAGTCAACATTGAGTTTGGACCAAATTTTGTCCATTTTTATGCATAACTCTATTTGAGATCTTGAATTTAGATTCAAGATTCACGTTTTTTATTTGTCAAGTACAACATGTAGTGAAATGAGCCTCTGAAACGACTATGAGACTGTGCAATATAGTTACAGTTAAATTAAAGAGAACATTAATGTCTAGAACTAAGTGATAAAAAATATGCAGACAAAAATATACAAATAATCATTACAAGTGTAAACAAGTGTAAACAAACATTACATGTGTAAACAAGATTTGAAGTGTGCAAATGTAACAGAACAGAGTACGTCCTGTAAAGTGCGGTGTGCTGGTTGCTGTTGATGTATATAGACATAAATAACAGACGGCAGGTGAGGTACAGCCGTCTGTATTTATGTCTTAAAATGTCTTAAAACATCTTTAATCAATTTTGATTTTTTTCACTCAATTATGGCTTTACACTACATTTATAAGCTTTTGCTGTACAAAACAGTTAACATTGGTCTCTGTCTTGTATATTGTTTGTGTAGTGGTGATGTAAGTGGGGCAGCTTGTGGCCTAATGGTTAGGGAGTTGCCACTGTGATCGGAGGGCCGTGGGTTCGAATCCCAGGACCGTCAGTGGCACCACTGCGGCACCACTGGTTCACTTGGTGAATGGGTTAAATGCAGAGAAAGAATTTCACACTGTTCACACTATGTCCTGTGCTTTGGTGTGTTCACACGTGACTATAAGGGCCACTTTCCTTTACTTTAAGTGTCGTGAGGGCAGTAAAGGACTGACCAGTCGGAGGGACTGCAGTGATGGAGCCTTCCTCAGGTGGCCAGTTTCTGCGCGTGCGGGGCTGGGGGATGCAGACGGGGATGTGCCGGGTTTTGGGGACAGGCTGAGCTGCTCCATGCTGCTGGAACGGCCCTTCCCCAGCCGCCCACTGCCGTTCAGGCCCATGGCTGAGAAGAAGCGGCGCAGGGACAGTTTCGGCCTCCCCTCCTTCTGCTCCACACTTTCGGACGCCACACTGCTGCTCTCAAACACACCAGGACACAATCAGCTCACTGGGGGCAAAGCAAGGCAAGTCAAAAGCATTTCTGACTCTCTGACCTTCTTTTAAATATCTGCACTTCCACTGCACTTACTTTTTTACTTTATTTTAATGCTTAATATTTTTATTCTATTCCTGTAAAGCACAGTGAATGACCTTTGTGTATGATAATGGGCCATAAAAATAAACTTGACTTGACTTTACTTGACAAGTCAAGAATGGTGCTAATAATTAACCCAAACATGTCCAGTAAATTTATTTTGAAAAGGATTAAGAACTAATTATCTTGATGAATTTCTAAAAGTCACAGTTAGAATTATTTTTACATGCAATTCCTATGCCTTTATTCACAATTGTATTTGGATCATAAATTAACAAATAAATATTTACTGGACCCTAGTGAGGAATAACTGGTTATAGTAAGCGAGTGAGTGAGAATGGTTTGGCGGATAAGAAATTCATTAAAATGTGTGCTCAGGCAAGCTCAGAGAGAAAACGGACTGTATGGACAAAAAGAAAAATTTCAGACGTTTCATATGTTCATTTTCACCTTATTTCTATAAAATAATTTTGCAAAATAATGTTATTAAATGTAATATAAACATGCTTACAGTTCAAGCAATAAAGCAATTTTTTATCAGGTAAATCATAATAAACTATCTTATGTAGGTCCAAGATTATTCAGTTTATTTCTTGAATTTTCCTATAAAAATCACATCAAGAAGGCCCCAAGCAACCTTTTTCTTATTAATTGTACTGGAAGTATAAAATGTATATAAACCATAATCATACTATGATCTTTAGTTCTTGCTTTATGGTGCTTTGGGTGATATTGGTTTCGTATTTAATATATAATTATATTATATATGTAATTGTATATAATATTTTTACCAGTAGGGGGCAGTGTTGTGATGAGCAGAATTTGTCTAAGGGATGGTGGATTTGTTTCTTTTCTGACCTACTTTCTGTCTAAACTGCTACAACACTCTGTAGGATTGTGTCCTGGAAATTGAAATAGGCTTGAGAAGGCATGAACAACTTAGCTATGGATCGAGTTTCTTAAGGCCTAAAACCGAAAAGGGGGATTACGGAGTAAAACACTGCCGTGGGCTTCAGAAAAACACAGAAAGTTCTGTTCCTGCAAGAGCCTCCCTCTTTCTGACTCACTGTGAGGGGCTTGGGCTGTCCTCCCTCTGATGCTCTGACTTAAAGGGTCCTTGAATCTGTCCATCAGTCAGATGTCCATGAGAACTTTCAGCAGGACTGGCTATGATCTGATCCTGTTCCAAACCTGGGGAAGAGTCACAACATGAAACTGAAATGTCACTGAAATCAGTCAGCAGATGGAGAACCCAGCAGAACAAACATGCTGGAGCTCTACATGAAAACAGCAAACGCGGTGTGTGTGTGTGTGTGTGTGTGTGTGTGTGTGTGTGTGTGTGTGTGCAATTTATGCGCTTCATATACACCAGATTGTATATGAACTGAGCCTGAATGGGTGAGAGACACAGGGAAACTCAATGAAGAGCGAGAAAGAGAGAGAGAGAGAGAGAGAGAGACAGAGACAGAGACAGAGACAGAGAGAGAGGGTACAGAAAAGAGAAAGAGAGAGAGAGGGAGAGAGAGAAGGATATAGTGAAAGACAAAAACAAATAGAATAAAGGAGACCGAAAAAGAAGAGAGAAAAGAGAGATTAGAGAGAGCAAGAAAAGCGGAAATACTGGGGACAGAATGTGAAGAGAGAGAGGAGAGAGAGAGAGAGAGAGAGAGAGAGAGAGAGAGAGAGAGAGAGAAAGTAGCGCTGAGCCTCAGTGTGATGGAGCTGGCTGGGCAGGCCTCAGTGGGATTAGGGGCCTGCTGACAGTAAAATCCCTGCTGTGGCTGGAGCACGGCACAAGCAGGCACCCAACATACCTCCATACATACAAACACACACACACACATTTAATTATTATGTAGTTGTGAGAGTGACTTCAAGCATAGACATAAAGAATCTTAGGGTTTAAGGGGTAAACCACCCTGTTTATGCTCAAATAATGGGCATATTGGAAATAAATGATGACACTCATCATTATCCACATAGCACTTCTTCATTATCAGAAGGATCTACATTGCAAAACCGTCATTTATAATTACCTTTAAATGCACAGATACTACACACACACCTTGGGTCATTAGGGACCCAGCAATTATATCCATATACACGACATAGATGGATGAACAGTGGGAGTAACTGGCATGGCTAATTTACTTAAAATATGCCATTGCAATTTAATTTAATTTGCTATAAATTAAAGTCTTGTTATTTTAGCCCAGAAGACCAGATTAACATTTTCCTCACATGAGGCTTGAAAGCTGAATGTTCAATGTCCGATTTCATACATATGACATAAATAATGCCATAACATTGAAAATCATTGAAACGTTTCCTTGCCAACTGAAAAATTATCAAATAAATGTATTTCATTTTTCATAAACTCTGAGAACTCAGAGCGTATCAGTAAAATCTGATTTCAGTAAATATAAATGGTGTAAAACAGTCTAAAACCGGTGTTTGTTCTCCTACGCACTCGCCGTTTGCTGCGTTTGCTTTCGTTCGCCACACCGCCGCTCAGCCGCTCGGCCGCTCTCCGGACCCCCTCCCTCTGCGGGTTTCCCACTCGTGGATGGAGACTATCCTAAAAATTATCCCGGGTTCAAAGATCTTGTATTTTTTTCCATTTGTTTCTAAGACCTAAAATAAAAGAAATTTGGGCGTTTTTGTTCTTTACGGAGATTTGAGAGTGAGAGTTTTTTTAAAACTCCAGTAGTGGTTATTATTATTACATTATTACTTTGGTTCTATGTGACACAGGAACACCACACAAAGCTCAGCGTGATGTCTGGCACCTCGAGCAGCAAAAGAAATCGGGGGAACTTCCATAGAAGGAGTTGTTTTACTGTATGATGACAATCTACCACTCGTGTTCTAAGGGTTAATGACCCAAGGAATGCATTTAAGGGTTAAAACTTTTCTAGGAGGCTGACCTGCATGTATGGTTGAGTTGCTGGCTGCAGGATACTTCATATTGGAGCTTTTGGAGGGGTTCCCCAGAGTAGGGCTGACCTCAGGACTGTCCTCCAGATTGGCACCTTCTTCTGAGTCCAGGTGCACAAGGCGGTAATGAGGAGAAGGCATGAGCTTGACCACTCGTTGGCCGTTCGGACGGTCCTTCGAGGCGGATTTCAGTGCGGACTTTCTGGGCTGTAGAGGCGGGGGAACAGGCTGAGGGAGTTGGGGGCTAGGGGCTTCTCCTCTTGGAGGCACTGGAGGAGGCACGGGGGCTTTGAAATTGAGCTGGGACTTGCACAAGCTAACTGGCACCTTCTCTCCCAGCTGTTCTGGAGCGTAAGGGTTAGGAGGCATTGCTAAAGTGCCATTAGACAGTGGTGTTTCTTTCCCATTGGTTGTAGGCCTGGAAGTGGGCGGAGACCCTGATGACCCGAGCCCATTGGTTGTTGCCTCTGGACTACCTTCCCTTCTCCGACTCTTTCTCTTTGGCTTCTGTAGAGTCCCTTTACTGCTAGCACCGTCCACATTAATCGTACCTCTACAATGCGTGCCATCACTGTCCACAATGACCGGTCCCACCGCTCCAATGTACGTCTCTTTAATCTGCTCAATACGGACCAGGCGATTGGGCAAGGTGGGGGCCACCCAGCACGGGACAGTCCTTCCCTCTGACTCTCCATTAGTGGATGCTAGGGATAAAGAAAGAGGGTCTGTAACAGTTCCATCCAGTAGTTTCTGACCTACTTTCTGTCCATCCAGTATGCTTCCACAGGAATTGCACTGTCGGCCCAAAGCTTCTTGCACTATGGGTTTATAATGGCCGTTAGAATTGCTAGCATTAGCAAAACTCTCCTGCCCGTTTCTGCTTTTATATTTCCACAGAGGGGAGTCCTCCCTGCCCCGAGCCGTCTCCACACCTCGGCCATTCACGTATGAGGCTAGGCTGGGTTTGGACCCCAGCAGGCCCTGGGCCCTCTCTCCAGCCCGCCGGCGCTGACGCAAGCGCTCCAGGTAACGAAACTCTGCCTCCTTTTCTGATTCGTCCTCGAAGCGGACACGTGTGGGCGACTGGCCGTGTCTGCGACGGGAACCTCCGGCCGAGTCACTGCTGGACGAGTCACTGATGTTCCCAGAACCTGCCACCACCCCCTCCTTCCCCGCTTGAGGAACCCGCTGCAGGGAGGCCCCGGCCCCAGAGAGCAGATCCCTGTGGAGACAAAAACACACACACACACACACACACACACACACACACACACACACACACACACACACACGCACGCGTGCACACACACACACACACACAAACACACACAAACACACACAAACACACACAAACACACACGCACACAAAATTACAAAGCTGTTACATTCCTCTACACAAACAAAAGTGTCAGAAATAACTAGCGGCAAAGGGCAAAAAGACTTTATCCAACCGATTTGTCTTTTAAAACACAAATACAGGGGAGGTAAATACATCCAAAGTAAGATGTTATAACTTCAAAAATGAAACCAGTGTGGATGTATTTAACTACAGCATTTAAAGAGTCAACACATCTCACATCACTCCGGCCTCTGATCTTGACCCTGTAGGGTGAACGCAGCCAGCCGTGGATAAAGTACGTCATTATTTGACACAAGAAGCATGATGGAGTTTCATTAATGCAGTATTTTAAATATTTATAATCATTAATGCATTATTAATCCAATAGAATAAAAGAAAGGATATAAAAATAAATGGTTTACAGGGGTTTCCAATTTATACATTGAAAATTTGCAAAAGATCTGCTGTAATTTGCTAGGAACTATTCTTATTAGGTTACATGCTATTTTAATATTTGCATATAAAATGCTCCAGTGTTTATCCTGGTCCTGAAAATACTCCTGTTCTGCACTTTCTCTCCAAATTTCTCCACCCATTTCCATTCAGGAAAACCTCATTAACCCTTTCAGCTCTAAGGACATGACAGTGCATCCAGTTTCTCACTCTTGTAAAATCTTACTCAGTACTGTAGTAGTTACTGCATGGTTTTATTAGCTGTTGGTTAATAAGCCTTAAGTTTGAATATTTAGTGCAATTCCCTGATTGTTAGGATAAGGTGTGTATGAGCAGGAAAAACTCTCAGGGGGTACTCCAGGACCAGAACAGGGAACCACTGTTGTACCCTTATATACAAGGGATACACACACACACACACACTTGTGCACACACACACATAGAAGAGCGCATGCACATGCCAAAGTGGTCAGTGTTTGGCCTTCAGCACAGAGACACAGAGGCGAGGCTGAATGTCTGTGGAATGCCTCCCTGTGTTGCGGCTGCTCTCCGCAAGGCCCCAGCATTCCCCACATGCTTTACACCCATTAAGTGGAGGGATGCGGCTCAGTGCACCAGCACACTGCACCATGACAGGTTTCACCACAACTGGACAATTTCAACTATGACCATCTGCCGGGAATGTAAGTCCAGTAATGGCAGGCAGGCTTGAATTATTGTAATGTGCTGAGAGCTGGAGCTCTGAGACCAAGTAACAACAACAACAACAATAACAATAATTATAAGAATAATAATTTTAGGAGTGTTTTACTGAACTACTACTAAGACTGTGATTAGTTTATTAATAGATTTCTAATATTGAACTTATTGATTATTAATAAGCTGTTAATACTTAATAGCACAATTAAACACAGTATCAATGAATAATGCCATGTTATTATTAAATAATAGCATTAATAATAGCAATAATAATTACTTAATAGCTTAACAGCTTAACAACAACAACAAAAACAACAGTAACAACAACAACAACAATAATAATAATAATAATAACAACAACAACAGTTGTTGTGGTTGTTGTTTGTTTGCTCTGGATGTTTATTATTATTATTATTATTATTATTATTATTATTATTAAGTTGAATAAGAGGACACAGAAGAACATCAGAACCCTCATATCAAAAAGATTTCTCCACTGTTCTCTGTTTCAAACATTTTGTATCTGTGAGCCAAATCAGAGCCAAATTGACATTTATTTTTGAGCAAATAAAAGTAGTGATAAATTACTCATTATCGTAATGATGATTATATGATTATAAAATAATATTAACTGCGGGAGAACAGCTTGCCTGGCGTTGCTAAAATTAGTTAAAAATGGTCAAATCTCTTATCCATAAGCACCGTGTTATGTTCCCCCTCTAATCTGCTCTGGATTCTGCCACATAAGGGTATATTTTATTACCAAACAAGGAGACAGCTGTCAGGGTGGCTTACCCATCTGTGATTGTGTGTATGTGTGTGTATGTGTGTGTGTGTGTGTGTGTGTGTGTGTCTCTGCCTGTGGGACAGAGAGAAAGAGAAAAACTGCTGATGTCGTGAGTGTATCCCTGGACCAGGAACTAGGATTTGCAGTTAGCCTCGCGTAATTGTTGTATAATTAAAGAAAGCTTATATAACTCCAGTGTCTTAAATAGAAGCGCATGCATGAGTCATTCAGTCTCAACTCACTACGTTTAGTAGCACAAGCTAATTCAGTTTCCATTCACCATTACAGAATACTGATACTCCACCGATATTCTGGTGTGTGTGTGGTATCGCCTGCAATACACAACAGACTAGAAGCTAGTTAGACATCTGTAATATTGATTCTCTTCCAATCTTCAAATCCCACCTTTAAACACATCTCTTTAAACTTGCTTATTCTGTCTGACGGCTTATACTATTATCTTAACTCATTATGTCTTGTTACACTGTTGCATACTACAGAATATATATATGTATATATACACAGTATATATTCTGATTGGGTGAGTCCCTGCCTCGCGCCTGTAGACCCCAGGATAGGCTCTGGGTACCCGCGACCCTAGTAAGGATTAAGCGGTTACAGAAAATGAATGAATGAATATATATATAAATATATATATATATATATATGATTTTAAGGTAAGGTGTCCTTGAGTACCTTGAAAGGCGGCTATAAATAAAATGCATTATTATTATTACTAATTATTTCACAGGACTGCTTGTATTCAAATAAGACCATATAATAATAAGTCTAGATTGGTATGATACTCAAAACTCAAAAACTGAAGAACAGAAGCCCATCTCCTAAACAATTACTTTATTTAAGTAGGTCCATTTGCCCTGAAATGTTCACCACTAAATGTCCAGTGGTGGACAATAAGATCTTTCAAAGACTGCAATAGTATACAGAATATAAAGTGGTTCCATAATGTCCAGCATTCAGCCGTATTATATGACAAGCACAGCCCTGCCCAAGAGAGACTCAGCACCTGTTGCTGCTGAAAGAAAGCAGGGCTCCATCGAGCACCTCCCCACTCCATCAGCCCGTCCTCTTCACTGCCCCAAGAACACAACAGCAGCCCTGGAGCCCAGAATACAGACCGAGATTTAAACCCCCCACCAGTTTATGCTAAATAGTTAGGCAGGACACAAACAGCTACAGCTCAGCGTATCACACCAGATTTTATAAGACATTAGAGACGTCACTCTTTCAGCTGTGTTCAATACACTATGCACTATGCATTCATTTGTGTAACATAAATACACGCTATATTTAGCTTTCTCACCATATTTCAGATCCTACATAACAGACAATCAAGTCCATAGTCTGTCATTAACAAGTTTTTTCTCCTGTAAAGTCACTACTTGGGGGGAGATGATGATAATTATTCAATTTCCACACACTACCACTGATTTTTTTCCCAGTTATTTTTAATGTAAGTTAATGTAGCAATTCTATTCTAAGCCATTTTGAACCATTTCTGAGGTCAGCTCTTTATGAAATGTGGACCCAGTGTAAAAGGCAGCAGGCCTTTTCACATTATATCAAAAAAAGAAAAAAAAAAATGACAAAAATGGAGATACGTGGTTTTGTTTCGACACACAGTAAGGCTGATTTTGCCTTGTTCTTTATAGACACAAGTGTCAGACTGTTTCAGAGGTTCTCTGGGGCTCCTAAGCCTAATCAGTCAACAACACAGACCCCCTCCTCCCAATGTAATACAGAGAGAGAGAGACAGAGAGAGACAGAGAGAGAGAGAGAAAAAGAGAGAAAGAGGGGTAAAGAAGATACTCACGGGTTGTCCCTCTGGACGGGAAGGATGGTGTGGTCGGCTTTGAGCGGGTTAGAGCGGGCCTTCATGCGCGCACGCTCCAGCAGTCGTTTGGCCTGCTCATGGCGAGGACTCAGTGGCAACACGTCGCCCCAAACAAAGGCCCTGTGGACCGACCGGACGGAGACACACACACACACACACACACAGAAAGAGAGAGACAGGCACACGTCAGCTCCTGTGCAGGAGGGACACTCATACAGCCGAGGATTAAGTGGAGCAGGCCGTCACCACTAATTAGGCTGACGGGGATAAGTGTGTGTGTTTGTGTGTGTGTGTGTGAGAGAGAGAGAGTCTGTGTGAGTGCAAGGGAGAGAGAGGGAGAGAGGGAGAGAGAGACGGACAGAGAGGGACAGAAAGAGAGAGAAGCACCTGATTATGTGTATAAAGTGGATTATGATTATTTTTATGCACCCCAGTGATTGCATTAGAATTACATCATGTGTCTGCTGTCATACAGGAAGTTCAAGTCTATGGTAAATCACACTGTACACTTTATAGGCATTCATGTCATTTGAGGACAAATCTATTTATATGTTCATTCATTCATTCATTCATTCATTCATTCATTCGTATTATTTTGAATTTCTTCTGTAGACACAGATGTGGACATGGACATGGACGCGCATTGGACACTAGTCATTTTGTGACAGATCCACAGCATTTTGTGTCTATAATATATAATATATACTATATACACTATATAGTATAAAGTATATTTTGTACAGATTATTTTATTTTATTTTGACATTTATATTATATGTTACATGGTTCTTGTCTTTGTGTCTCTGTGTGACTGTGCAGTCTTAGCACAAGCAATTTCCTCTGGGATCAATAAAGTTTTCTGATTTCCTGATTCTGATTTCAAACTTTTAAATAATAATGTGTTTGTTTGTTGGTTTGTTTACAGACAGAACTTTTATTATAAAGTGGTGGACATTAACTAAACCAGGTGCACAATATAATCATCTGCTAATTGGTGTTGCAGTATCTGTCTCTGCAATACTGATATCGGAAAAGGCTGCAATATGCAAATGAGCATCTAACCAATCACAGTGTTTCTGACAGGGCAACCAATCACAGCTCCAGGTGAGTTACTGGACGTTCTGATGAATCGAAGTCTGCATGTAATCTATCAAAAATCTAATTATTAACCATAAAAGGTGTTCTTGAATCGGTGCATGAATGAGCGGGGCTAAACTGTTGTAGCAAGAATAAAGAGATATATTTAAATGTGTTGGTTTTGTGACATTAGAAAATTTTTGTTGTTTATTTTCCAAATATGGACTGTATGGATTGGGCATACCATTTGTAAGCATACCATTTGAAACAATAATTACAGACTTTTTTAACGACAGAAAAGTGATGACATGGGCTCTTTAATATCTTGAAAGTTCACCTTACGTAGCAGTGTAATCGCGATTCTGATATTTTGTCCATAGCGTACAGCTCTAGTTAAAAATTATAGAACGATCCAATATTATTTCTTAAAAAATGACTTGAAAATGATCTGTTTTTAACTGAAGCACTCCTCAAACACTCCACTACCCCACTGGAAGAGCCACACAGTTATTGACACGACATCACACAGTGTGCGTGTGTGCTATTTTAGGCTAGATCTGCTACAGGATTGGGTCAAATTCGTTCCTTTTTATTCCCTCCGTTATCAATTCCAGCATGTCCTGCTGATGTCAGCTCAATACCGGGGCTTAATTATTGCTGGATCAACATAACATTATATCTGGATCTGGGACCTCTTAGATTGGACCAGACACCTACTTTAGTGGATCCTGAACTTGTGCCACAATCTGTGGAGATGTGTCAATAAAAGTTGTAATAATATTTTCTTCAAAAAACTGGATTTGTACTAAAGTAGCATGCTGTGTCATGGCATGTAAGCATATACTTCTTCATGTTTGGGCGCACACTGACTGGAAACTGTATCACTGACGCTGTTTATCACTCGCAAATGCTCCACTACTACTGTAATTCTTCAAAAGAGCTCAGTAAAGCTGCAGCCACTGGTTTGAGACATCCATTTATTCATTAATCAAACATTAGAAGCTATTTAGTTTTGGAAGATGCAACAATATGGGAAACAATGAGCTATGTGTGTCCCAACCAGTTATAGTCTTGACTATTTTGCAGAAAATGTAACCAAATGTAACGTAACATGTCATGTTATTATCATTTTATGTCAATGTAAAAGTTATTTCTGACTTATTTAGTCAATTTCCAGCAGGGACCACATGCCATTTCATATGGCAAACTTTTGTTTCTTCATTTATTACAGATTTTCACCACTTAGTGCATCAATTTCCATTTTGTCTAAGGTTAAAACATGAAATAAACAATAACAGCATAAGAAACGTATGTCTGTTGTAACTGTTTCTGTCTCTGTCACAGATCCCCTATGACAGCACAGAAACAGCAGACAGACACTGAGCTGTTTGTAAAACCCCAGTCTTCACTAACATGAAGTCTAGACTAATGTGGAAGGCTTAAATCTCAAGCACTCTTCAAATTTAGATTTGCGTTTAGGCATAAAAGAGATGGAATAAACATCTTCATCAAATTTGTACTGAAAAGTTTTTGCACACTGCAGGTTTTTACTATGTATCCATTTATGTCATAAATTGCAGATTTTTATTCTTGTTATGCTTTGGAAGGTTGTTTAGTGAACAACTATAAATTAAAATATATGTCAAATAAAACAATGAAAGAATCTGTAACTGTGCATGTCTGACATCCTATTAACTGGTTGTGTGGTGATGCAGAATCAAATTATAGACTGTCCTTTACTTTTACTTTTACTTTTATAGACTGTCCTTTACTTTTAAATCCACATTTGTCTGGTAATCCACATTATAATTGTAATTATATTCGGTGGCTTTTCATAGGTCTTTAGTGATAAATAAAATATGACATTTTCGGACTAATAAAGGAACTCAAATGGTGAACATACAGTAAATGTATTTGTTAGTAAAGAATTTTAAGTGTATTTTCAGTAAATATAAAGTGAGTAACATGCAAACAGAAAATCTCAGTGTGTACAAAAACTCTTGACTGCTGGTGTTGGCCCTTCATGCAAACCAGTTTTCACCTTCTGTATACTTAAAAAAAAACTTTTTATCTAACATTTCACATTCATTCTCTTTCACTAACTACTCTGACCTGTTTACTTGTGCTTTAAGCATGTGCTGAAAGCAGTGTAAAAAGGCACATTAAGGTTAGTGTGCTATGTGGAATTTGATGGACTGTGTTAGTTTAGTTCAGCAGGTTCTTGATCCGAGCTTAAATTTCACCTAAGAAGCACTTTTAGAGGCGGTGGTGCACTTTTAGAGGTGATGATGAATTTTTAGAGAAGGTGGTGGTGTGTGTGAGGCCTGTTGTACCTCTGACTGTGCTGCGTGTGTTCATAGTCATGGAGAGATATCCCAGAATCCCAGTCACTCTCATTCACCACACCTGTGGAAACACACACACATGTTGGTATTACTATATTTGTGAGGACCGACAAATTTCTACAGATTTTCCAGATTACTCCTATTATTTTGGGGAACATTTGGGCCTTACAAAGAGATAAATACACACACACACACACACACACACACACAGTTTAAACTGGGTAGGGGCAAGAGTAAGGGTTTTACTGTTTGTTTTGAGCAACCTGATCTTAATCACAGCTCCTGATGTGTGTTTTGTTTGAGTCTGAATCTCAGTAATCCAAAGTAAATAATAATAACACCATAAGCTTTTCTAATCACTCACTGGTGAATTTCTAAACATGTTTTTTTTTTTCAAATAGGTAACTTAACTCACCCAGTGCATCTAATCTCCTGAATTTATCCTGAATTTGCACAGTTGTCTAACATGCAAGTTACTTTGTGACTACATTAATGAATAACTGTAGAGAATATGCTGTTCATTCCCGGCACTATAGAGGCTCGTTACGTCACCCTTTATTAGCTACATGCAGATAGGCCTGTCAGTCTTGATTAGTAACCAAATTCCATTCCTCTTAGATTCTCAGGATACAAGATAGCATCTTATATGATTATATTCATAAGTACAAAGTCAATAGGCCTGTTCCTGCAACACTGGTTAAGATCAGCAGCGCAGATGGTGGAGGGAAGGAAATTGATAAGGAAAACATATAAAAGTGAAGGGTAAAGATGAAAACAGTTCTAGAAATTAACATTAGATCCACTGTCATTACAAAAGGCACTGGTTAGGAAGATTTTTATGCAATTGTGGTGAAACTTTAGTCTTCCTAAAGTTCTCAAAGCTCACATGAGGAGAGTTTAATTTCAACAGCCAAGAAAGAGGAGAAAACAGATGTTTCAACAAAACAACGGACCTAAACATGCAGATTAAAGAACCTGAGACTGGTTTCTAAAAAAGAAAGTAAAGGTGTTTACTTCATCAAGTTCTAGATCATCACTAGACTTGAATCGTCACTTGACGATTATATGGGAATTATAAGGGAATTATTTGGGAATTGTACACTATATGGACAAAAGTATTGGGACGCCTGTCCATTACACCAAGAGGGACTTTAATGACATTGCATTCAAATCTATAGACTTTAATATAGAGTTTGTCCCCTTTACAGCTATAACAGCTTCCACTCTTCTTGGAAGGCTTTCCACAAGATTTTGGAGTTTCTGTGTGAATTTGTGCCCAATCATTCTGTAGGGCATTTATGAGGTCAGGCACCGATGTTGGATGAGAAGGCCTGGCTCGCAATCTCCATTCCAGTTCATCCCAAAGGTGTTGGATGGGGTTGAGGT
>JBBPCZ010000040.1:9370224-9380823 GCA_037974445.1 Brycinus macrolepidotus | reverse complement strand
AGACAGACAGACAGACAGACAGACCATCCCAGCACTCATTGAGAAGAGAAACACAAGTCTGGACAAGTCTGATCTTGAATTTTCGTCCGATTATTAATAAATAATTGTAATTAACAATGTTATTGTCTTGTTTTTTATTATATGCATCTGTTACAGTGCAAGCCCAAGTAACCAAAAAGTTAAACTGGCTAATTACCTGTCTTCATTTTTAGATCTTGTAGTTAGTAACTGTACACAGAAACAGGGGGAGCTCAGATAAATAAGCATAACTCACTGCTGCCCTCTACAGCTGTTCCTGCACCAGTCAGTAGTTAGAGAAGCTCCATAAGACCCATGACACTTTCAGAAATGGCATTTTCTGCTTTCTGTTTCTTACATGCACTTTCCTCAGCCTAACTTATGAAAATGCAGTTCACATTCTGCTTATTGCGACATAAATGTCAATGGACATTTATGTCGCAGTCAATGGATAATAATTACAGTCAGCTTAATAATTACAGTCAATGGATAATAATTACAGTCAGCTTAAATAATTGTAAACAAATTGTGACCAAGCTAATGTGTAATAATTAACAGGCCTTGTGGCTTAGTTAAAAGTTGCTGTGCCTTAATCAGGCAGTTTTGTACTCTAGCTGGCAGTATTTAGGTAAACTAGATAACTTCGAGCCCCAAATGAACCCCTGCTTGTCCACTACATTTATTTCATCTGCCACTCTTGGAGTGTGACTTGAAAGAACAGTTGAATGTGCTTAGAGGAGAACGCTAACTGCTGAGGCTACTTTTTTTCCCTAACATAATGAAGAAATGAAGAGAGGGGGTCCCCAAATATAGTTCTGGTGATTTGAACAGGTACTGAGGCTTCATGGCTTTGAACTGTACTTCAGTTCAAAGCTATGTAGCCTCAGTACCTGAATCTGCAGGACAAATTTTCACTGTCCAAATCACCAGAACTATATTTGGGCACCCATTCTCTTCATTATGGTCTAGAGTATAAAGTATTTCACATCACTCTCACCATGCTGACGACAGGCTCCAACAGTTTATCACCTGGAACATCTACCCAGGTCATCTCAATCGCGTTAGGGTCACTTTTAGAGCATGGGGTCAAAAGGTCATCTACGATTACATCAGGGTTGTTCCACGTCTTTCCTCTGACCTGTTACACACGGAAGAGATCATTACAGAAATCACCACGGATAAGTAGAGAAACGGACATTCAGTCAGATATTGGGGGTTTCTTTAAGTTGAACATTATACTGAAAATTCGTTCGATATTTTCAAATGACTTTACACAGGAAACATTATTGAACTGTTTATTCAGATCAGATGGGTCAGTTGAAATCAATAATTTTAAAGAAACGTTTTGAAAAATCTGCTTTGCATTTAAAGTCGTTTTTAAACTCAAGCTCTAATGATTAATTATAATTGAAAATTAAATAATCATTAATACATTTTTGTATTTTTTTTTTATTTAAACACTAATTTTTTATTTAAATGTTAATTTTATAAAATCTAATCCTAATCAATAATTAACATTTCTGGCCTGAAACAGAAATCCAACATCAGTCTTCAACATACTTCATTAGGTATCTCTTCAACTGGAAACGAAGGATTTCCTCTCTTACCTTTTTGAAGTGTGTGGCTGACTGAACTTTGCGTATGGGCTGCATGAGGGCGTCCCTGACGATGATGCTGATGTCCGCACCCGAGTAGCCCTCAGTCTTCTGCCCCAGGGTGATGAAGTCTGCATCAGTGAGGTTATTGGGGGTGGTGCCAAGGTGGAGCTTGAACATGAAGGATCGTGCATGTTCTTCAGGAAGTGGGATGTAGATGCGCTTCTCAAATCTGATTCACACAAACACAGAATTAGACATGCAACAATCCTGACAGTAGCATCAGCATCAGAACTAACACTAAATACCTAGTAAAAAGTAAAGTGGCCCTAATAGTCACGTGTGAACACACCACAGCACACAGTGTGAAATTCTTCTCTGCATTTAACCCATCCACCAAGTGAAGCAGTGGCCAGCCAGTGACACAGCACCCAGGGAGCAGTGTGTTGGGATGGTACTCTGCTTATGGGTGCCTCAGCGGTGCCACTGGCAGTCCTGGGGTTCGAACCCACAACCTTCCGACCACCAGGCCACCAGCTGTCCCTGTACTAACACTAAATAAGTAATACAAGTGGGGCAACTGGTGGCCTGGTGGTTAGGGAGTTGCCCCTGTGATCAGAAGGTTGTGGGCTCGAATCCCAGTGCTGCCAGTGGCACCACTGAAGAATCCTTGAGCAAGATACCGTCACTCGGGTGAATGGTTAAATGCAGAGAAAAAATTTCACACTGTGTGCTGTGGTGTGTGACTATAAAGGGCCACATTACTTTACTTGTGTTTTGATGATTTATTAAATGGAACATTCCATCACGTTAACATCAGGCTCAGCTTGAGCACAGTCATTACATAGACAAGAATGGTAGCATGCAAAACCGGTCTTGCAGGGCTTAAAAGTTACCCAGCTATTGACTGACTGATAGCTGCTGTTCTTGAGATGTTATCAGAATTGGGACATCAAATAAGTCATGCAAAAATGACTTCTCTTAACTATCAAAATATCCAGTATCTCAATTTCTACACCATATGTTTAAGTAAAAGCAATAAAAGAGTAACAATAAACTGATATGTAGAACCACTCACCGTCTCCTGATGGCGGAATCCAATGTCCAAGGGATATTAGTTGCTCCAAGCACCAAAATTCCCTCGTTATCATTTCCAACGCCTATAGATACAGACAAAAAAAGGTTATACTGATAGTATGGTCTCTTAATGAAAACAATAACCCCTCCACTCACCTTGCATCTGGACCAGGAACTCAGTCTTGATCCTGCGAGCCGCTTCACTCTCGTTATCACTCCTGGAGCCGCACAGGGAGTCAATCTCATCGATGAAGATGATGGAAGGTTTATGCTGCCGGGCCATGGTAAAAAGGTTCTTCACCAACCTGGAGAAGGCAAAAACAGATGTCTTTTCATATTCATTAAGGCATCTTAATATTAATAATAATATTACAATTGTTTCAGATCAAATCAAGCCATTTTTTGGGCCGCTTAATAAGAAGGTACAACCTAAAGACCAAAAGATCACTTTTTTATGGAGGTTTAGAAACATGAATATTTGTAAAATGTCCCATCAACTCCAATTAATTCCATGATTTTGGACCATCATCAGTTAGTAAAGTTAAAAAAGCAAAAAATCATCTAAAATCATCTCAAACAATTTCCCTATAACTGAAATGTTAACTATTCTTGTTGGTTATCAGATGCCATCATTCATTCACAACACATCCTCTACTGTAGGTAATATATTACAGCAATGTCAACATTAACATAAAACAGAGAGTCTGGATGCAGTCGGTGCAATTAGAATTTAAGTGTTAGACTCATGCAAACTGAGCACAGGTCAGTCCTGCAGTCAAACTCACCCACCATGTCAGTACAGTGTTTATTCAAACTTACTTCTCGCTCTCACCCAGCCACTTGGAGACCAGGTCAGAGGAGGAGATGGAGAAGAAAGTGGAGTTATTGGCCTCAGTGGCCACTGCTTTAGCCAGGTAGGACTTCCCTGTGCCAGGAGGGCCAAAAAGCAGAATCCCCCTCCATGGAGTTCTCTTTCCTGGGGATGAAGGAAAATGAGATTGCAGGTAAATGTTTTCTCTAATATGTCAAAGAAAATACTAATACCTTAAGGAAATATTTGCAACAATGTATAGCACTGACTGTCATCTCTTGAAACTTTCAGGAGAATTTGATAAACATTTTATTCTGAGTTCTTAAGAAACTCTCAACTGGTCACCCATGGCGTCCCGTTCACTGGGGTGTAAATATGACACGGCGTGTACCTGTGAAAAGGTGGGGGAATTTGATTGGCAGGATCACTGCCTCTTTCAGCGCCTCTTTGGCTCCTTCTAAGCCAGCAACATCGTTCCACTTAACATCTGGCTTCTCCATGACAATGGCACCTGCAAACATACCACTGCTAATGTAATGCACAGACACACATCAGTGGTAAATTGCTGTGAGATACTTTCAAATAAATTTAAGGAACACCACAACATAAAAGCAGAGTAACTGTCATAAAGCAGTTGAGAGACAGTCTCACACACCTTGAAGTTGATTTTGCATTTTCTTTTTCTCAGAACTGTCACCATCATCGCTGTCATTCCTGTGAAAAGATCATATAAGTTGAAGTGAAGGCCCTTTTGGTTATTCAGTAACTCATGATCTAATTGGTACACACAGATTCTGACCCTTTATCATCAGACACTTTCACGGGCTTGGCAGGTGCTTTCTCTTTCTTTTTGAGGTACTCCTTCAGCTGCTCGGCTCTGTCCAGGTAATCCCCACACTTCGCCCGGATGCTCTGCTTGGCCTTGTCCCCCTGAGCCTCATCTGCAGGACACAGCACAGTCTACTGCACTCTAACTCAGTTTCACGCTTAAGATGCAGGGACAGTCTGTCTTTGGCTTTTCAACTGTAACCACTTTTAAAGCATTGCAAGGCAGCCTCAAAGAATATAAAACAGAGGATAATCAAGTAACTGAAAGTATGAACAGAGTAAAAGGATTAAGTAACAGCATATGAATAAAAATATAATAATTAAGCTAAAAAGATTAAAGTAAATAATCTAAAGATCTACACAGACTTAATTAAACCATTAAACCATTTTAATTTTTTGCCATCTGGTAACACTACCATAGAGCTTACATGAGGAGGGGTACATTTTGGAAATTTAACCCATGAAATATTTGGTAGTCAGACTGTATTCAGGTGTGTTACGGTTGTTTAAACACATTTTGGGAGAACAATTAAGCTCTGAGGTTAAGATGAAACAGAAAATGACAGCTTAGGGTTGAACGTGCACTGAGACAGATACACTCTGATCATAATGAGTTCAGACTCCAAGGCTGGAGGCCACAAAGCATTTCTGAGTTACAGTACTGTACTGAGGTCAGTTTCTTCCATTTTCACGACGGTCACAGTCATAACAACTCTTTCAAAGAAGTGCGACTGCTGTTAAGTTTAGTATTAATTATTATAATTTACATGTAGAGGAGAATGGGGAGGACACCCCTTGAATGATGCCCATTTATTGTAAAGCCAAACCAGATCAAATCTATTTCTTCCCCCTATTCTACCTCTGGCCTTATTCTAGCCAACAATAGCTACAGCTAGAATGTAATACTGGGTGTGATTGTTGGAATAACAGTGAACAACTTTGTGGCTTTGTAACAAACCTCTAAAATCTAATTAAATAATAATTGGAGGGCAGTATAGTAAAGAGGGCCAATTTTTGACATGGGTGCTTCTTACCCCAAAAGTCTAACTTTACGGTAAATGTGGTGAAAAACATTTCGGCCCCATCATCTGATCTGAAGAGAAAATGGGGATGGCAGGCAACTTCCCCTGGTTTTATATTAGCGCTGCTACTAATAGGCCCAGACATCCACTTACACTTCACCACATGGAGAAAGTACTGCACTGAATGCTGGTAGAGGCGAAGAGCTTCCTCATAGTTTTTGGCCTTGTCCTCCTCTGATGCCCTAGAGGCCAAGTCAATGGCTTTCTGTGACACAAAAAAGGGAACGCATCAAAACGAGATAAACATCCAGTCTAACAGGAATCTCCTGCTTGGGCCTGGTTTGGTTCCATCTATAGAATCATCACAAGGGGCTTCTGCAGTAATTCCATTAAAACAGTCAACCTTTCAAGATATTTCTTTCCTAACATTTGTGAATGTCTCATAAGTGGAAAACACCAGTGGTGTCTGGTTTGGCCAGTTTGAACATCAGGTGCATACCAGAACATAAAAAAAACCTCACCTTTGCTCTAAATCATGACATCTTTAGACCTGGAAACTGAAAGATTTGGAGAATTTCCTCCGTTTCAGCAACGAAAACTTGTAGATTTGGTTTCTTTTTTCCTGAATATCATAGTACCAATATTTTAACTTCTACTCGTGTGTTTGATTAAAGGAATATGTTTTCCGCTTCCTCTTACTATTTTTTGGACCCTACACATTCCCACCCAGTTTTTTGGGCAGGTTTTACTTACACTTTACTCATTATATGACTTAAGTAGCCCCACTTTTACTGAATGATGGTTTAAACCCCCTCTATGTACTTGAATAACATGAGTACCAGATCCAAAACCCACATACAGAACAGCATTCAGATACATGGTTCACAACTGAACTGCATGAGAAACCCAAGGTTCCTTCATTGTTTAGGTCATGTATTTCTCTGTGAGAGATGATCAGTCCACTGGTGGCCACCAGAGCTAAAATTGGGCTGAAAAAAGGTGCTCACTCACCTGTAAATTGGCATTAGACATTGTGGTTTCACTTTTTCCTCAGTCAAACGCTCCAAAAACAGCAGGTATACTCGCTACATGTCTAATCCTGCATCAGATATACTCTCAATGTGACAGAAGAATGAACTTTTATCTAAAATCTGTCTTCAGGACTCTTCCGTGGTTGACTGTGACGTAATGAAGGACACACCTACATGGGGGACGTCCTGCAGGCTGCAGGCCAAACAAGTCTAAACACAGAGGAAAATCCCCACTTTAAAAACACAGTTTATTACTTTTCATTTCACGGATATACAGTGTAACACGCTTTCACACACACAGTAATGCACAATGCCAGATTCCTTTCTGCAAAGTATTAAAGCGCCAAACAATTTTGGGGAAAATGATTAGAACATATGTCTTGCAATTTGCAGTTCAGATGAAAATGAACAGAAAAAAAAATACTTTTGTCTTTAAGCTCAGTTACAAGCCTTCTTTAGGCCGGTCTGGGTGACTAACAGGGTTCTCTGGATTCTAAACTGAACTACTTCACCTTAGACTTACATTCAGACCAATAGTGCATATTAAATGCAGGGGCGTGCCAATACTGAGAAAAGAATGAACACAATCACTATTTTAGAATGCAGAGAAATACAGACTGTAAAAAATAATCAGTGCTTTAATGTATATTTTCCAATAGACTTTTTTCAACACAAGCTGTATCACGCACTGCGCCCTCAGTATGCAGCAGAAGAACCTGATTTATTGATTAAAGCCAGGTTGAGTCCTCAGGACAAAGAATAATTCTGCTGCTCTGTGCATGTATGAGTTTTGTGTATTCGGAATAAAGCCATAGGCACTGTTAAAAAAATGCTAGGATGTGGTTTGCGGCCCCTCCAGCTTAGTGCAGTGAATTCTGTATCGGACACAACACCACAGACTGTAAAAGACTAAGGGCAGAGAGGAGCGGTCATCAACTTCCTTCATTTAAGATTTGCAGCCGGAGAATCCTCAGGATGCGCTCGTTCTTTGTGAGGTCAGCTGGGAGGTCGTTGTTCTGATGAAAGAAAGGAGCCCACTGTAAGTGACTGATAACTCAACATTCAAGACATTACACATCAAATAAAAGGATTTCTTGGAGCTAAGGTTATTGTCTGTTTAGTTATTGATCTCATAACTCAAAGGCTTAACACCTTAAACTCTAAGGCTCTTTATGAAAAACATTTTAGTAGTATGAAACAATTGTTATACATATACGTAATTCACTTCCCAGTCTATACAGCCCACACACAGAACATTGCAAAATACACTGTTTTTTTTTTTTTTTTACATTTATTTGTCAATTTTGTCAACCTACAGCAGCCCCACCCTCTTAATTGTGAAGTTATAAGGAGTGTGTCAGCTTGACCTGCTTTTTCAATGAGGTACATTACAAGGCAGCCAATCTCAACAATGGTAAATTATATAGTCTATCAAAAACAACCTTTTCAGTTTTAAGGGATAAAAAAATGTAGAAAATGGTCATGTAAAAATGAATCACTACATCATCAGTGGATGATCTATGGTAGAACAATGCTGGATATAGGCCCTATATAGAAAAATGCCCGATACAAGAATGCTTCACATAAAAACTATTCTACACAGTTCTCCCTTTACCTCAAATGCAGTCAAATGCAGTCAACAAAGACATGTTTGGTGTCCTAAGTTAGTTTTTTTTTTAAGGTTCCAAGATAATTATAAGGTGATTCTCAAACTGGTCCTCAGAGATGCCCAGAAGATCCGTATTTTTGCTTTTTTAAAACTGGGATCAAGCTAATATTTGCATGGGACAGTCTAAGAACCACAGCTTCATGTTACCAAGCAATGGGTTACACAGACTTCCAATATTTGCTCCATTAGCCTTATACTCCAGTGCAAAACTGAAGCTGTTAGAGAAATGGCGAACTGCATATCTTACACATATCTATTTTAATTACTGAGGAATAAGTCTAGGGTTTAAGGGGTTAAGTGTAAAATTTTGTGTAAGGCTGCATGGACATTCTTGTTACTGGTTTATAGTCTCTGTACTACTGTCTATCAGCCACCAGAGGTCAGTATTAACTTCAGAAACAGTTCTGGATAAAAATGACCATAATCTGAACAGTCAGGTGCTCCTGAGGACCTCGAGGATGTGAATTAAATTAGGACCAGAAGTAAATTTTACAAGCTGGTGGGCAACAATGTTGGGTTACAGTAAACGCAGTGACTGCTTGCCTTGTTACGTAAAGTGGGGTCAGCGTTTGCTCCCAGCAGAAGCTTCACAGTTTTTGGATCTCCACCCATGACCGCAGCATGAAGAGCTGTGGAACCATTCTAGACCACACGCAAAAAGACCCACACACAATTAAGAACAGAGAGAAATACCTATGGCAAATAGCATATATATATATATATATATATATATATATACACACACAGTACTGCACAAAAGTCTTAGGCACTTGCAAAATATTTAAAAGCAGTTTAGATGGTCAGTGAGTGTTTTTTAACATTAATATAACTACTTATATAAAATAAAACTAAAAATAAGAAATACAAATAACAGTAAATAGTGATTTTATGTTCAGTATATCAATGTGTTCCTTGTGGACGCTCAGTATTACTTGTAGTTCCCATCAGAAACCTGGTCTGACTTTACCATAGTACTGTATATATTTGTTTAAAATATGGTTATGATATAGTGAAGTATATTGTTAATATTCATCGACCTCTCTCCTACCTTTAAAAGGCCTAGAGATGGGTTGAACTTGAGGAGCTCCTCGATGACGTTACAGTGTCCTTTGTGTGCAGCCTTGAAAAGGGCTGTGGAGCCGTCCTTTCAGCAGGCAATGAGAGACATAATCGAATAAGGATGTGAGGGTTTCCTGTGCTGTTTAATCATTTCTTAATACCCAAACACAGTGAGCGGAACAGTACTATAAAACCAAAACCTTGTATCTCCAAAACAGAGGAGAAAGGCACTTAACTTTTACTGGAGGTTTTTAAAAGCAAATTTGGACCATAAGATATTTTGACTAATATAATGGTCAGTTTTCAAATGATGTATGAAAACAAAAAACAAAAATAGAGATACAAGTTTTGTTCCAACAGCAACAAATACACACCAAAGCAACACTGCTGGTGTACGAACTTTGTATACGAGCATACAGACATGCTGGTATACGTGTTTTGATACAGGCTAAGCCTAAGACTAAGGATCTCCTAACTAGTGGCATGTTTTCAGTGAGTAAATAAGTCATGCTGTGAGATTCAGTGCCATACTTTTCTGTCAGCATCCCGTTCTGCACCGCGGAGCAGCAGGACTTTCACAACCTCACTGTGTCCCATCTGGGCTGCGATCCACAGCGGGGCGGTGCCATCCTGAGGTGAAGGAACACAGAAGAAGGCTTGATTAATATTAAACAGTGAAAGTTTAATGTTTTCAATAAAAGCTACTATTTTAATTAAAGCCTATGTCTTATCTTATAATTATCTTATAAATTTAACCTCAAAACACAGATCATGAACTGCCTATAGATGGGAGAGATTCATTTAGACCCACATGCTCTGTACATGACAACACAGCCACAACTAACTGCCAGTCTTGTGCTCAGCATTTAAGCCTCGGCTCCAGAAAAATGAACATGGTGGTCTTTTTGGCCAAAACACAGTCAATACAAATTATATCACAGTCACTAATTAATGAAAAAAATCAAAATTTGGTATCTTCCCAACATGTTTGGAACAATTTGCCACATAATTCTGAATGGGACTCGATCCAAAATGCATTGAACACCACAATCATGAACGTTCGTTGTATGATCATATAAGTGGGCTTTACACATATAAGAAATATCAATGCTGCAAAGATATATCCCATCAAAATGTGTTTTTTTATTAAATGTATTATAGATCAGCTGTTATTCAATTGTTGCAAATGGATATACAGTCGACCCTCGTTTATCGCGGTTAATCCGTTACAGACTCTACCGCGATAAGTGAATTTCCGCAAAGTAGAATTCTCTATTTATAAATCGAATATTTTCATAGTTAGAGCATAGAAAACCTGTTTACGACCTTCTAAATATGGTTTTTAACATTATTAGAGCCCTTTAGACATGAAATAACACCCTTTAGTCACATTACACTCGTATTACCCAATGTATTAGACAAAATAAGAGAAAATAAGACATATTAGATGTTACAAATATCATATTATTATTATTGTACATTTAATTAC
>JBBPCZ010000040.1:9352966-9368111 GCA_037974445.1 Brycinus macrolepidotus | reverse complement strand
GTATAATTGACTCAGACAACCGAGCGCGCGCTGTATCATTTTCACTGTCTCGATCAACTTTTTAATGAATATATTTGGAAAAAAAAAAACGCGATAGAGTGAAGCCGCGAAAGTCGAAGCGCGAAGAGGTAAGGGACGACTATAATGCATTTTGGAATAAAATTTTCAATTGCTGTTATTTTATTTAATATTAATGTACACACAGGTTAGACTGTAATATAAACTGAACACCAGAGATTGTAGATTTTTTTTATGGGACAGCAAGATGTCATTAAATGACAAATAATAAACTCAATTTAGCTACAGTATTTTTATAGCAACTATTATTTACTGGATTAGAAATCTGACCACCACTTTTCAAAAATGAGGCATTTTGGAGGCTTATTTTGAAACTTTTCAGTGTTATTATAGAATCGTCTAGATCTCTGTTCATCATTCTGGACAAATTTCATTTTTTCATTTCATTCTTTTCAGAAGTTGTACAGCAGTGGTCACCAACCCTGGTCCTGGAGATCTGCCTTCCTGAGAAGTCTAGTTCCAGCCACAGTCTGCAGCACCTGCTCTGGCTAATGAACTTCTTAATAAACCCTGACTGGCTGGAGTGCTGGAGGAGGGGTGGTGACCACTGTTGTAGAGTATGGACTTCAATGATAAGAACAACTATATGCATAAATCTACATCAAAATTGGTTCTACTATACGGAAAACTGTGGTTCTAATGTTTGGAACAATAGTGTAGATAATCTAAGAAAAGCTGCATATAGAATAAGGAGCAGAGCAGAGCCTTCACCTCGCGAGGCTGGTTCACTCTGGCTCCAGAAGACAACAGCTGACGGACGACAGTCACGTGACCTTCTTGGGAGGCTAAGAAGAGGGGAGTGGCACCATCCTGTAACATAATAGGAGAAATTGACTGCGAGCCAGAAGATACTCCTACATGGAACTAATGGCAAGTGGCTAAACACTGGGAGAAAACACTGGGGTAAAGTTTCTCCATGGACACCCACACTGAAAAATACTACACATATATCCAGTGGGCACCTGTAAAGTAAAGTAATATAGAAACGCAGACTTTTAGAGTAAAAACAACTCACGGTTATATCTAGCCTAATATTTAATGACAAAATTACATGTGTTTTCTTGTATTACCTGCTTATAACAATGCAGTTTCTGATCAGAGGCATGTGTTCTAAACCCATAATATAGTAAATCAGTTGTGAATGTGACATACTTTTGAACACACTTTTGCTTACAGCATACTTATAGCATACAATATTTTGGTTTACTCTTCCAGTAATAACCCTCAGAGCTATTTTGGTCTGTGTTGACACGCAGGCACTCGAGTGTTTAGACTGTGTGTCCAGTTAAGATCCTGACAGCAGCATGTGACTGCTGATACGGCAGAAACAAGAGGAGCTGGCTCACCTCCTCCACACAGCTAAGACTCCCGCAGGAGATCGAGGGGGTGTGGGGGGGGGGTTCAGATGGAAGAGAGTGGACTCACACTAAGCTGGTCGTGAACATTGGCTCCGTTCTTGAGAAGAGTCTCCACTACTTTGGACTGTCCACTCTGGCAGGCTACAGACAGGGCAGTACCACCATCCTGCAGAAAGCACAATGCAGACACAGCACATTTACAGCACTGGGCAGAAGTCTTAGGGACCTATGCAAATTCTTTAAAGCCAGCGTGTGATAAAGTGTCTTTCCACTAGCAAAGTGAACATTAGAATAAATGCAAACAAACAAAAAAGCAATAAAAAGTATCAAGATTTGTTCTGTTTGTAAAAAAGTAGTTGATATTGTGTGAGCTGGTGAGGAGAACACAGGTTCGGTTCCAGATTTCTCCTCGGTTCCTTCAGCCGTTGTTTGGATTTGTGAAATTCCACTGATTTAACACTGATATGCTGAACATACAATCACTATTTATTGTGTAATATTATTTGGATTTATTCTATTTAGTTTTATTTAGAATATTTAATAATGTGGAAAAAACACTCGCTGTTTTTAAATATTATTTCCACAGGTGCCTCTGCACAGGACTGTATGTGGTTGCCAACATATGCCAGCCTGATTAATATACAATCCTATCCAAATGTACTGACACCAATATAATCTGAAATACATCGAATATAGCAATTCATTTTCTCAGATAAAATTGCCACCAAAGATCTAATACTGTGCGTTTAGTACTTTTATGTCTCTTTTATTTATACTATAAAAGCTTCCTTCATGGTTGGTGAAGTCCGTGCTGTGAATTTACGCACTTGAAAGTTGTCCGTTATTATTTAAATGCTGTATAGAATCTTTAGGTTATTATGTCAATAAAACACATTATTACTATTATTACAGGTAGTAGTAGTACTTGGTTAGACAACCTTGTAATTATCTTGAAACCATCAATTAGCTTGCTGGAAAATTTGCCTCATTTGTTTTGCCCAGACCCCAAGAGAAGTGTCTAACCTAAACACACTGGTGAAAACTGCTAGGGTAGTAATAATAATTAGCCACAAATGACACGTCATCCATTAGGTATGGTTGGTTAGGATGATGGTTAAATGATGTTAGGATACCACCATCTCTTTTCCTTAATTATTAGCTGATACCAATATAATACTAATATAAAAATACATTTTGTTGATTTTCTAAATGAAAATGCATTTTTGCTAATTTTAGTAATTTTTTTCTATTTGCGTGTTAAACATAAAAAAAAAAATAATAAACCGAGCCATAACTTCTGAAAAGGCCCAAATGTTCATCACATAAACAGTAATTGTGCATTAAAATGGAATTAACATGTGTGTTCCATGCAAGTTAAGTGGCCCCTTATAGTCACGCATGAACACACCACACAGTGTGAACAATGTGAAATTCCTTCTCTGCATTTAACCCATTCACCAAGTGAAGCAGTGGGCTGCCACCAACGAGGGGCACCCGGGGAGCAGTGTGTGGGGACGGTATCTTGCTCGAGGGTACCTCAGTGGTGTCACTAGCAGTCCAGGGATTCGAACCCACAACCTTCTGATCTCAGGGCAAACTCCCAAACCACTAGACCACCAGCTGCCCCAGTAGAGGGCAAGTATTGATTCTCACTTTTTTCCCTACACAAAACATCTCATTAGACAAGGGGTGCCAAAATTTCTGCACACAATTGTATGAACTGAGGCTCATGACTTACATAACTAGGATCTAAAATGAGTAAACAGTCTGCCCATGAAGACAAACATAGTCAACAACAAAGCTTTTTTATTAATTATTTTATTAAAACCCAGTGAAAATCTGCCTCGTAAGGCTATATCAAATAAAGAATCTGTGATTATTGTGTAGTATTTTTTAGCTTTATTCTTTTATTCCTCTTAAATAGATTGGCCCACTAGCCATTCTGGGCACCGGATCAGTGCCGCCTCTAGTTAAAGCAGTAAAGTATATGGATGAGTTACACAGGTTACAAAGTGCCATATGCTGCTATATCAGCTCGACAGGAGATGATAACAGGACTGTCTGCAGCTACAGATAGCCCATCAGATATAGACTCTCCTTCTGTTCCAAAAATTACAGCCTTGTGTGTGATGAGAGAAGTAATCACTGTAATTAATCCAGACCCGGTCTGTCTGAGACTGCTCTGCCAAAGCAGGTATTAAACTCACCGTGAACACCGGTCAGCACATTTCTTGCCTTCTAATTGCTCTGGTTCAACTCTCTAGCTCACGCTTCCTATTTCTGTCTGTCTTTCTCTCATAAACACACACACCCATAAACTGACTTTGCACAATTTTGCAGTATTTTGCTTCGCTGTCAAAATATTTTGTGATATTCAGAACTTTGCATCTTTATATACAGGATGCAGGATCACAACTCACTGACATCACCATATACCACACAGTGCCAGTACTTTGCAGATCCCATACACACACACACACACACACACACACACACACACACACACACACACACACACACACGTGTGACCCCAGTATTCAGACCCTTGCATCACACACACACACACTCACACACATATACACACATGCATATTTATTTTGTTATTTTAGTCATCTCTATATAGTTTTATTGTCTATGTTCCTCAACGGTGTAAATAGTTCCTCCAGTCACATTTGGGCATTAGGTGCAATGTGTATTTCTCAGTTGCACCAAAATAAATGAATGGAATCTAATTATGGTGAAATCTGAGATTTCATGATGCATATAGTTTCATGATGCATCGAATAGTGTCCTAGAAGAGATCTGATCACAATTTAATCCAGTTGTCAGAAAATTAAACTCCCTTACCTTAGTCTGGTATTCAGTAGAGGCACCAAATTCAAACAGGAGCTTAATGATTTCATTTTGTCCTTGTTGAGCTGCAAAGAACAGAGCAGTAGAGCCTGTCTAAGGAAACAATTAAACACACACACACACACACAAAAGATTAAAACACACCGTCATTCAGTTCTACGCAAGTTCAGCAACCATGATAACATGCACACGTTATCATCAACCGCAAGACACACAGCCCTGATATGGACAATTAACAAAACCCCTCATCATCCTATAATCCTCCACATGGTTCCACTGAATACCCTATAAGTGCAGTGATGTTTCAGAATAAATGAATTAGGAGATGACAGAATTTTGTTTAAGCAATGAGTGTAAAAAACACAGTAAGCTTTCTTAATTTCTATTGCTCACAGTAAGTCATACTGAGTCCTAAACCACATTCACAAGTCTGAGCCACCTTACTGAAGAGCTGAATGCAGTTTGAGTGGGTTGAGAAAAGTTGTAGGAATTTACAATATTGATTCTGGTAACGCTGACTATTAGTATTTGCTAGTAATGTTAGCCTTGTAGCTCCAGTGTCTAAACTAAAGGAGAAGAATTTGGACTCAGAAACATGTGTTGGTTGATTGACTACATGTGGGGTAAGTGGAAAATTATGTACATTTTATTTGTCAACCTATTCCTTTAATAATGTTTTCTCCTTATTCTATCAAACTACCATTTCAGAGACGTGAGGTCTTACTATCAGAGGAACTGTTTGTAACTGTGCCTAGTCATGGGCCTAAACTCATTCACATGCATGTCAAATTTTTATTATCAGACGTTCTATGACTGGAAAAGCTCTCACAGTCACCCCTCCCCCAGGTCCCAGTTTTCCTACCTCTCTCTGAAGGTTAATGTCCGCCCCTTGCATGATGAGTTCCCTAACACACTCATAATGACCACTGTAAGATGCCACCATCAAGGCTGTTGTGCCATACTGGTCACAAAGAAGGGAAAAAGCATAAAATATGTATTAGCATTAAAGTAATGGTGTAATATAATACATATTCACTTTTATATGTTTAGACATTAACATCATCTGGCAGTCTTTTTACTTTGTTCTGCATGCAGTCTGCATGTTTTACTGTACATATAGTGCCTTGAAAAAGTATTTGCTTTAGTATTTCATTAGTATTAGTATATTTGCAGAGGCGGGCCCTCAGGGCCATCCGTGACTTCAGAGAAGGTCTAATAAGTAACTAAAAAATGACATGTCTGTCATCAAACAGAATCATTTTTGGATTAGCAAGTACTGCAGTATTACTCTTGTTTCATATTTAACTTTTGTTTGGAAAGAATAGGGTTAAATTCTGAAAACTCCCAACAGAAAATGATCCAGATTTTTTTCTCTGCCTTATATAGGTAGATAAAATAAGCAAGATCTTCCATTGGTTAGGCCTTTAGGAGCTGGACTGAAGCCCTACTATATCAGATTAACCACAAACAGAATTGGGAAAAGAAATCAACCATCAGATGAGTCGAGATGCTTCGCCAGGGATGTAAACAAGCAGTTCAAGTTTCTATCAACATGTATACATTAAAGAAATTCTGCAAAGAAGTTCGAAAGACTGATATCCAATTGTAGAAAATGTTGGTTGCAGTTATTTGTGATACGGTTATTCATTTTAAGGGTGCAATTACTTTTGAATTGGCTGTTGGATAGTTGTGCTCCTTAGGTAAATGAAATAATTAAAAACTATGTTTTGTATCTGTCCCTAATGCATTTTGTGTAAAGATCGATAAGCACTCATTGTGACAAACAAGCAATAACAGAGAAAATCAGCTCAATCAGCTTTAGTTACGACACTGATCTGATCTGAGTGCATGCTGAAAAAATAATGGCTTTAATAATAGATGCAGAAGGTTGGATCCATACTGTGTCTTTACAGTCGATGTCCACTCGGCCACTGTTGAGCAGAAGCTGAAGGAGAGCCAGGTTCCCCTTTCTGGCTGCCCAGAACACAGCATTGGCCAGGGGCGTTTCCTTCTGCCAGACACACACAGGACAGGCTTTCACCATGTGCCAAGACACACAGCAGCTGTAGGTTCATGCATATTTTTTCTAGATAAATGACCACTTAACATCTGCCACGTCCTGCAAGTGAGTGCCTTCAGCATTATTGACACTGAGGTCTTCATAATCTGCAGCACAGTGCAAATGGTGGAGCACAACGGTGCATGAATGCCATGCAAGGAAAACAATTGCACAGTAGATGGCAGTGCAAAATGGTAAGTGAATACAGACAGACCCATCCCAGTCCTAGACTGAGGACCAAAACATGCCATGGACATTTCTGTGACCCAAATTCATCGGCACATAGCAGCCAAAGCTCTGATAATGAAGTAAAACTGCATTACAGGCTCTGTTTTGTTACCTCCTGTCCCCTGCATGCAGCACAGCACTCATGTTACAGTCACGCCAGAGACAGCCCAGCGTGCAGGACGTGTCCCAGCCCTGCGACCGTGTGTGTCACTGCAGTAAACTGGTTTACCTTGAAAGACATGCTGCCTTCATCCGCGCCTCATCCCGCGCATGTGCAGAAGCGCTGTTTCCTCGAGCCGTGCTGTGAGGATGATTTAGGGTCTCCAGAAACCTGGGGGAACCTGATCACGCCTCTGAACTGCTCCTACGCTGAATTCATGGTGCGACGATGTGATCTCGAATAACAAGCACTTTAGCCCTACTCCCCCCCCCCCTCTCTCTCTCTGCCCCCCCCTACCATATGGCAGCTGAAACTGCCAGCTTCGTATTCTTACTCTCCGTTCCACCTTTAATGGTGCAGCAAGAAATTTTACCCCCGCCCCTTATTCTAACTCTGCGTTCCACCTTAAATGATGCAGCAGTTTGCCAGCCAATTTAAGGTGGAACGGAAACTCGGGATTAAAAAGCAAAAGAATTACAAGCACTTTAAGAACCCCCCTCCTCCCCATCTCTCTCTCTCTCTCTCTCTCTCTCATACACACTTCTACGTTACACACCTGATTTTTGAGGACCTGCTTTGAGATAAAAAGTGTTTTATCATTAGAAAAACAGGTGAAAGATAAACTTCTGTGTAGTGTTGGTCGATACGTCTAATTCTTTTCTATTCAATACGAGAGCACGCTAAAGATAAAATCCAGACACTGATACTGACACTTTAAAATCCACTCAGAGACACACACACACGGAAATCTCTGTGATTTCTACAGTCACAGCTATAGAATGTGGACACAGTCTATTTAACAGAATCTTCACATCAGTAATTAACTGATCCTTTCGTAGTAAATGCCTTCACTCAGGGTCATGCGTCGGTCTGTGTTTCTGTGTGAATGTGTGTGTGTGAGAGTGTAAGACAGAGAGAAACAATTTAATCATTCATTAATTTATTACTTTTTCAACATAAAATGCGCATTATGTTTCAGCTTCATAAAATAATATTCAGTACTATTCACTTATACTATTCATTACTATACTATTTACTGCTTAAATAAAACAGAATATAAAAAATGACATTTATTCAATATTTATGGGTTATTGGTTGAACTTCATGATTTATGGAGTGATAGTTCTCTCTGTAAAAACCTTTGACTCCTATATCTCAACAAAATTAAAAACAATTTTGAACCTGGCTTTATCCATTAGATTCTGGATACTGTTCTGGAAAAGACTGCAAATAAATGTATATTTAATTAGATAATGCCTCATTTACATATTCAAACAAAACCTTTCAGGAAACTTGTAGTACAAAAATAATTGTCTCACAGGAAGTAATCATAAAGTAGTATAAAAAAATATTTATATTTTCATGTGTGGATGTCAGGATCAATCCACCCACATAATAGGCCAAGGCCGGATTAGGCTACAAACTACTTATTAGACTAAAAATTTGGCCAAATCCCCTCACACACACACACACACACACGCACGCACACGCATGCACACACACATACTTTTGTATTCCTGTCTTTGTAGGGTGTTTCCATATCTAGAGTCTAGAGTCTAACTTAAAAATCAGAAATCTTTATAGCCTAATTTTTTCTATAAAAAATGAAATGTTCCACAAGGGGGCCAGTCAGAGCCTACAAACATTCAGATCCCCTACAAGATCATTATTTTCAGGGATGTTTCTAAACATTTTGGGCCCCTAACATCCTACTCGAAAGGCCCAGTTATATTATGTTGCATGTAAGAATGAAAATAAATCAATACTTTATTTACTTGAAAAAACTGTTAAGGTTAACACTATATAACACAATATAACAATAATGCAGGTAAACAGAATCAGGAAAACAGAATCTTTTAATAACAATTTTAATTAAAATAAATACAGAACAATACAACAGAGGATATTAACCCTTTGTAAATCAAGTCTTAAATTGCTTATATCCTACATATTTATTGCATTTTTAAATATTTTTCTTTGAGGTCATTTATGTGGTTATATTATACCCAAAACATTTATAATTCGTTTTTCTATGACAATTTTACTCTGCCTTTAAGACTGATATTTGTAAATAAGGGCTCTTCTGATTGGATTACCTGTTTTGTGCCTCATTCAAAAAGGCATATTCCATTGTAAGTGGATGGAGTGAAACTGTTCTAAGTTGAGCCTGTGGCTAAAAGTAAATGCACCATTTTTGTGAAGTCACAAAAACAGTTTATTCAAAATGGGCTGATCTGCAGCTACATTTGGCATTTATGAGGCAGAGTGTAAATGGGGCATTTGGAAACTACATCAGCCTCTTTTATGGAAAAAAGATTTATTTTTCGATGATGTGAATCAGAATCAGAAAACTTTATTGACTGCACAGACACGTAGAGACACAGAGATCAGAACAAAATAAAACTCCAGAAAACACTCTCTACTTTATACACTATTCTATAAACACAAAATGCTGTGGTCAGTAAGAGAGGTGGATATAAATACTAAAGATAAATAAACAAAATGACTGCTGTAATTTACCAGTGAAGTAGTTTACTAGTTAACACAAATAGTGGTTTGGAGTTGTTCTCTATACAGAGTCTGTCACTGCACGTAATAGTGACATAGGTAGTGACATAAATGACATAAGAAGTGACATAAGTGATGTAAGTGGTGAAATAAGTAGTGATATTGGCCCTTTAATGAGCTGCACACCAACAAAGCACTTAAAGACAAGAAAGTATATTATCTGACAGGCTGAAATATAGTAAAAGATGATTGCTGATGTCAGTGTAAGTGACACCAGGTGCTGACATCCACATAAACATCAGTATCATGAGTGGAGTTGTCATGTACTATAAGAAGGATCAGTATGTATTATGTGAAGTGCTGTAATCATGGATTGGTTGTGGCCCACTGCTTCACTTGGTGAATGGGTTGAATGCAGAGAAAGAATTTCATACTCTGTGGTGTGGTGTGTTCACACATGACTATAAGGGGCCACTTTACTTTATATGTTCGATGTGACTTCACCGTATATCTGCTGGAACAGACAGATTTGTGAAGACCCTGTAACCTTGAATGGCATTGGAGAGCTGATAATAGGGAGATAAGAGGCCCTCTTGTCATGTGTCCTGAGTCCAGCATTTGACGTGTGAGGTAAGGCCCGATTGGCACAGACGTGTATGATTAGAGCGGACTGGGTGTTATTGAGATGCAAAGCTTATTATTTGAGGCCCGTCTCTGTTTATGCTGGGCCAAGACGGTGAAAACACACCTTACTTACAGTATATAAACAGGGAACGTCTTCTGCTGCAGTGACCTCCGGACAGCACATCTCACCAGACATCCACCCCCAGGACAGCGCTCTGCAGGAACATGCCAGGTGAGGAGCAATTTCAAAAACGTTTGTTTCACACTTGTATTTTGACTTTGTGTGTCACCGAGTTTTTACAAATTAAGACTCAGTACTTCCAGTACTTTATGAACAGTTATTAAATTAGATATATAAATTATATCTAATTAATAGAATTAATATTTATTAAATTGTATATTATATAAATTAGAATAAAATGACATATTATGTAAATTATACATTATATATACATACACGTGTGTATACAATTTTAAGTGTATATATTTTAAATATAAAAAGTGCATTTTTAAATATATATATATATATATTTGTTTGTTTATACATATATATGTATATTTATATATATTATACATATATATGTACAGTTTTATTTGGGAAAAATGACCATGTTTCTGAACAGTAGGGTATGTCTACAGGGTGTGATTATATTTCTGTATAATAGATAAGAGTAATAGGGGGCAGGAGTGATGTGTGAGTAAAGGACTGCTCTGTATTGGGCAGATTTTCGCCAAGTCCACTGGATGGAACTGTTTAGCAGGACGGTGCTGCTCGGTCTGTTTGTGTGTGTGCCACTCAGAGCAACAACAGAGTCTGAGGAAGATTCTCCATCAGAGTGGACCCTGTGGAAGAAAACCAACAGAGTGTCATATCAGGCAGAGGTGTCTGTCATAAACATTTAACAAAGCACTGTGCATACAATTACATCAGTCTTATACAGAACCAGTATAAATGATAAGTAGCAGTAAGTCCAAGCAGATTCTGAACTGCACTTTAATATAGAAATAGTTTAGGATTAATGGTTCAGAATAGAAACACATTGCTTTCTAACCTTTCATGATTCTGTCCTTCTTGTCCAAAGGGTGACGAGATGGAGAGAAGGGCCATTTGGCAGACGAACAAAAGAATGATTGAGGATAACAATAAAAATTTTCTTTTGGGCATGTCAAAGTTCACAATGGCGATGAACAAATATGGTGACATGGTAAGACATTATTTCTCAGACATTATTTCTCGCCATGATGTCCAGAATCTACGCGGATTTTTAAAAAAACATTCTTCTTTGTTCTTGTTGTATCTAGAGTGAAATGGAGTATAAGCGGTTACAGGGAGCCAGGATCAACAGCAATGTGGTAAGGCCAGGGAAAACTGCCTCTGCACAGAGACTACGCTACTTGTCTAAAAGGCTGAAGGCAACCGCAGTGGACTACAGGACTATGGGATACGTCACCGAGGTTAAAGACCAGGTGGGGTTCGGCTCTTTGCAGCTACCAGTGTGGGTCAGCGTAATGTAGTCCACTATATATATATAGTGGAGCAGTGAGCAGTGTGTGGGGAGGTTACCTTGCTCAAGGGTACCTCAGTGGTGCCACTGGCTGTCCTGGGATTCAAACCCACAGCCCTCTGATTGCAGGGGTAGCTCCCTAACCACCAAGCCACCAGCTGTTAAGGCATCCTGTACTGTGGACAAACTTAAATATGGCAATGCAATTTCTATTTCTAATCATTTGTATTATTACCTCCATTATTATTACATTTTTTAGGTTTAGTTTAACATATTGGAAAAAAAATCCCAATATATTAAATTCAGCAAATAAATAATAATTGTGCTCCCAAATGTACACTCAATTTTTCTATACATTATATAATAATCTTGTTAATCTTTTAGTGCTACAGATTGAAACCATTTATACTGTTAATGTTGTTCTATGAACTGTCATAATGTATTTACCTACAGTTTTATTATACGAATCCAATACCAGCAAAACTTGCCCGGCAAAAGAACCAAATTACTTTAAGGGGAAATAAATGGGAATTTGCTTCTGGTAGTTGTTAAAGTTGATCTAGGTGAACCTTATCTTTGAGAAATGGCGGTCCTGAGTAATAGGCAAAAAGACAATAAGAGGGCAAGCTGTGGTTTTTCCGGTCTTTTAAGAAAAGAAAATAAAGGCACTGCTTCTTGGTCAACAGAATTCCATTAAAGTTGATGTAATATTAAACTAGTTTATGTTAACTGTTCACCAAGATATATGTCCCATCTAAAACCACATCACATCAGGACCACCACACATCATCACATCAGTTCTTCACAAGGGAAATGTGTTGATATGTTTGCTTCCAGAAACAGTTCAGGAACACTCAGCCTCACTTCAGTGGGAACGGGCGGGGCTAAAATGCTGTAAGCTAAATAGGTGGTTATATGTACATATGTGACATCACAACCACGGTGATTTTAAAACAGCTTTTTTTGCAGCATACATTCTATATATTGACTGTGTGAACATTTTGAAGCTTTTAATAATGTTTACATTTAAATAAATCTTTAATTAGCCTCTGTATCTTTTCTCAGGGCTTCTGTGGGTCATGCTGGGCTTTCAGCACTACAGGTGCCATCGAGGGCCAAATGTTCAAGTATACTGGTCGCCTTGTGTCTCTAAGTGAGCAGCATCTGGTGGACTGCTCCAGGTCTTATGGCACGTACGGCTGCAGCGGGGCCTGGATGGCGAATGCCTATGATTATGTCATCGGCAATGGGCTTCAGGCCGCCGAAACATACCCTTATACCTCTGTGGTAAGTGGACTATATTATTAGGCTGGAGAATTGTAGCTTTCAGCTAAATGTTTTTCTTAAGGTCTGTAATGGCTTAATTAAAAGCAGCTCCTCTGAGCTACTCCAGTCTAATATCTAGTTCTTCCAATAATAACTGTTTTGCCTGTCTTTGTTTGCTTGTTCACTAGGACACACAGCCCTGTTTCTATGACCGCAACCAAGTTGTGGCCCATATCAGCGACTACACATTCATTCCCAAAGGAAACGAACAGGCATTGGCTGACGCCTTGGCAGTTGTTGGGCCAATCACTGTCGCTATTGATGCTGACCACACAAGCTTTATGTTTTATAGCTCAGGTAGGCTGGAAAAGCTGCTGACAAACATCTCTGACACTAATTTATTAAAACCTTTCAGTGTGTGGCAAATACAGTACTGTGCAAAAGTCTTAGGCTCCTGTACAAAGCCATTTGTGTGAGCAGTAGAGGGGCTTCCGGCCAGAAAATACACAAGTTAACATTAGAATAAATACAAACAAACAAACAAGCATTAAATAATATCAAGATATGTTTTGTTTGTAAAAAGTACTTAAAGCTTTGTGAGCTGGTTAGAGGAACACAGGTTCGGTTCCAGATTTCACCTCGAAGGGTCTCCAGCCTTTGCATGGATTTGTGAAACTCCATCAACAGCTCCTGATTTAATCCAGTAAAATATTGATTGAGCCGAATCAGGTATTTGAGGTATTTGATGAGAACTACAATGTAATACTGGGTTTCTATGTGGGGAGGTCTAGGAAGGATTAAGCAAACACATAGACATACATAAAATTACTATTTATTGTATCAATATTATTTGTTACAATATTACTGTAACTCTAATATTAGCTTTTAAAAACATAGACTGCTCAGCTAAACAGGTTTTAAATGTAATTTTCTCAGGTGTCTAAGACTTTTGCATGGTACTGTATGAGCTGAAAATATATGATCACTTTTTCACAGACCACATTTTATTTAATTTTACTGTTACAGGATGTCTGTAGAGGATGTATACCTATTTTCATCCACTCATGAGTGTATGATGGTGTTTAAGTCTAATCTGATGGGGTGGATTCTTTTAGTTTCATTCTTTTGAATTCTTCCACATTCACACAAGCAATTCTTCACAAGTCATTTTAAATGCTCTGGTAGGGATCTATGACGAGCCGAGCTGCAATCCTCACAACCTCAGTCACGCGGTGCTTCTGGTTGGCTATGGCTCCGAAGGCGGCAAGGACTACTGGATCATCAAAAACAGGTGAGAGCTTATCCTTCTAAGTTTAGATCAGGGGTGTCAGAGAGCATTTTAGTGTCTACTGTTCTCTAAATATCCTCTCCAACTCATTAAGGCTAAGAAATGAGTTAAATTAAGGACAAATTACATCTAAGCCTGTCAGCTTTGGTTTAGCCCTTGGTTTTGCAGTCCTGCATACAAACCTGCCTCTACTGTGGCCTTAACATTTCCTTACTTTCTGTCCACAGCTGGGGGACAGGCTGGGGAGAGGGTGGCTACATGCGCATGGCCCGAAACGGCAGAAACACCTGCGGAATTGCCAGTTACGCTCTTTACCCCATTCTATAAGGCCTTTGTGTCTCTCAATAAAGAGTGTTTGAGTTTTAACAGTGTGTCTGAGATTGTTTGTGTCAGAAATTAATTCCTTGAGCACACAAAGGGGTCTTTCATGAGAAATACTTCTAAACAAAATCATCGTGGTGTGAACACACCACACAATTTTCTTCACACCATAAATGTAGCCAGTCAGCCAAGACATGTTTGGTGTACTGCAGAGCAGCTATGAAGCTAACATAGCTAATGGAATGTTATGGTCAGCTGTTAGCATTGTGCTAACTGTATGCCAAACTCACACAGTTGGTTCAAGCCATGTCAAGTTGTTACGTGACCTCCAATAGACTTACTTATGTGGTTTCTGACACCATGTGACACAGCTATCCATACAAAAATGCCTAAAAATCTAAGCTTTGAGATGTTTTTGGTTGTTACACAGTTTGACTGAACTTTTGCTTTAAGATTCAAAATCTTAACATTTTATTGCCAACACCAAAGCTTTAATCTAGTAACCTACAACGCGTTCCAAATTATTATGCAAATGATATTTTTCACTGATTTTCCTAAATAGTTGATGCAAATGACAGTCAGCATAATTTTCAAGTCATCAACCGTTAGAGTATAATTCGAATGTTACTGAACAAACCTCCCAATGATAACAGTATTTTTTTCAAAAACAAAAAAACTTAAAATGCACTGTTCCAGCAGATTACGCAATACAGAGTTTCAAAACATTTTATAAGTTATGAAGAACTGAAAATGGTCATTTGTTGACTTTGCCGCATTAGGAGGTCATATTTACTGAAATCAAAAGCTATTTCAATCAAATACATCTTAACAGGTCAAGTTACATTTTAACATAGGACCCCTTATTTGATGGCAGCTTCACAATTCTTGCATCCATTG
>JBBPCZ010000040.1:9328299-9343115 GCA_037974445.1 Brycinus macrolepidotus | reverse complement strand
TCACACACACCATCGTACCACCTTCACACACACACCATCCACCTTCACACACACACCATCATACATCTACACACCTTTACACACACCATCGTACATCTACACACCTTCACACACACCATCGTACATTTACACACCTTCACACACACACCATCGTACATTTACACACCTTCACACACACACCGTCGTACATTTACACACCTTCACACACACACCATCGTACATCTGCATACCTTCACACACACGATCAGACATCTACACACCTTCAGGCACACCATCGTACATCTACACACCTTCACACACACCATCAGACATCTACACACCTTCACACACCCCATCGTACATCTACACACCTTCACACACACCATCATACATCTACACACGTCATACCCAAGTTTATTAGATCCATGTCGTACGGTGTGATTTGTAATGATCTCATAAGATTTCTGAAATCTACAGTCTGTAGAAATCATTATGTGAGACTATTATGAAGCTTTTTATGCAGTAAAGACATGTTAAGACAAAGATGTTTAATGACTATAGTAAGGATTCTGCTAGATGCAATTTCAGATTTGTATTTGTGTCCCGTAGCATACAGCATACAGTGCAGTTAATTACAGTGAGGAAACTCACTCGGGTGTTTAGTCCCTGAAAGTCACTCAGAGAAGGGTAATCCCTAGGATTTACCATGAGATCTACTTCAGTGATTACTGAGTGTGTTTTTAATCCAGTCATTCTTTTCATAAGGCTTAAAAGGTTGCTGAAGGACACATTTCTGCATGAAATATTATGTTCAGTCTGTCTATTTACTCAGCAAATTTCGTGCCTTTTAGGGTATTAATATGATATACAGAGGATGTCACTAATACCATAATATCTTTTCACTGCTATTATTGCATGAACAAATCTTCTGTAAAAAAAATATTTTGTTTTCTTGTAGACTCTAAGTAAAGGGAGATCATTGTTGCTTCAGGCAAAGGTAAGGTTGATCCAGTCTTTTCAAACACTGTCAAATATGAAATTTCACACAAGAACTTTTTGCAGGACACACAGATTTACAAATGATTTTCTGCAGGATCTTTACACAACTGCATATTCCATGCAAAACACTTGATCATCTTGGCTGTTTCCTAGCTGTTTGCTATCCAGTAAAGTTAAACAGAGCTTAACTTCTGAGCGTGCCTGTGCTTGCAGGAGAACTACGCAGGCTATGACTTTGAGAACAGACTGCATGTGCGAATCCACTCGGCCCTGGCCTCCATGAAGGAAGTGGCCCTGCCTGACCCAGGACATGCATTGTAAAGTGACTACTCCTCTCCAGCACTTTTGAAAATGCAAGCCATTGGAAACAGCAGAGTGTTTTTTTCCTGTTCTTTTATTGTTTGGACAAACATAAAGGAAGAAACTTTAGTTTTATGGAGATGGGAACATCTCTAACATTAAAAGCCTGTAGTGTTTCCCTTCTTGCTCATGTTCAGAGCAACTCACGTATAGTAACTGTTCAGTTAGTATTTGTCATTAAGTGGTAGTCTGTGCATAAAGAAGTAGAAAACATTGACTAATTTTAGAGTTCAGTTTTAAGATGTATTACTTAATCCATTTCATCCATAAAGGTTTCCATTATCTTAATGGCTTTGATTCCCAAATTCAGATTCAATATATGTTCGGTATTACACACAGACTGTTGGAAAGGGTCGAAACCCAGGTAAAAACGTTGTGCATTCAGGTTGCTCCCTTCTTTAAAAGACCATAACTTTTACAAGAATGAATCAGACTGTTTCCTTAAGCATAAGAAACACTAAGCATATTTCCACACAGGGTACTGAATGTGAGTATGGTCAAAGAATGAAATTCTGACTAAGGCACTGGTCATGTGTCAAATAATCATACTCAAAATGAGCATATTCCAGCTGAAAGATAGAATGTTCCCTAATTTTAACAAGTGTTGTAGTAGGAATACACCCCTCAGTTGGTTTACCATCACTCTGTGTCAACCCATGCCTTAAAGACCAACTTCAAATAGCAGAGGCTACAGTCCTGAAAATGATCTGCATATTGTTTTAAGCATTTCTGAGGCCCGCTATTGGCATGTTTGTACCTGAAAGACAAGAACTCTTGCCAGCTCATTCATGCAGAGGAACACAGGCAACATAAAAAAAAATCAAAATCAAAAAAATTCTTGCCAGTTAATCAGTCAACTTCTGAAATTATTCATAATCTGCACACTGAGCAGTAATACTGTACATTGTATGCACTGCATGTATTCTACATGCAGTCATTCCTTTCCTCGTGGTGTCAGACCTCATGACACATAATCCTCGATTACTGTAGTCCTAATCTCCCCATTCATGAGGATGCAGGAACAGTTCTGCCAGAAATCATATTTACACTATTTTCCACTTAGAACAGATGTTGATAATGAGACAAGACATGCAACAGTGAGGCTAATGTTTCTAACAACCACTAGAAATCAGTAGTCACCCAAATAGCCCAAACTGGTTCCATAAAAATACATCACTAGAAGTTCTGTCCCACCTGCTCAAACCACATCCACCTCTGCAGGAAGGTACATCTCCAGGAAAGGTTGATGAACAGATACAACCCTCTTTCTCTTTTCCTCTCTTTGTCTCTCTTACACACACACACACACCTTTCTCTCTTTACTTCTTGCTCACTTATGAAGTCAGTCACCTAGAAAAGAATATGCCTTTTCACTTCTATTCATTGGCTTTGCTTTTTGACCATGGCAATGACAAGTGCACCTTAGTCAAACACGGACTTGAAGCAGTGAAATGTGGAGCACTAAGCAAATGTGGTTTCTTCCTTTCGTTTTCCGTTTTGCTGTTGCAGTCTCCCTTGGCACATGCATACAGTGGGGTCTAGACGTCTGAGACCACTAGTGAAATTGCTTCTAGTTTGCATTCTTTTAATAGTTTTTATTAACAAATATTATCAGTATATCAATTTGAGCCAAAGTAGAATCTTTTAAAAATTTACATGGACTTTAGAGTCTCTTAGTATTTTGTGATGTCCCCTTTTTGCTTTATCAGCTGTTATGCATCGGCTTAGATTTGAATAGACAACGGTGCAGAATATTTTTGATTATTTGATTATTTATACTGTCTTTTTTTTTTTTAGGTCTATAAGACAATCCAGTTGTGGTGTTAGACTTTTGGACCCCGCAGTACAGTGCGGAATAACCAAGCGAACGTGTCCCGCTTTTGTTTGTATGTTTGTTAAATGGTCGATGCCCAGCCGTTGTATTATGCTGTAAGATGAATAGACGATAATATTTGCATAACCATGATTAACATTGTGGATTGTAAGGTCCCAGCAGTGCTGGCTAAGGCAGTGCTTTGAGTGGGTGGTGTTTCTCCAAGTTGTCCCCAGCCACACTGAATTAAGATGTGATCTGAATACCTGTGTACATTGTGACCTTCGGATTAGTAACCTGTGCATCTGTAATTTTGAATCTACCCCAGAATCTGAGACCCTACGTGTGGGCTCCAGAACCAAGCCAGCTATTTGTGCCATAGGCATAAATTCCGCACCCAACTCTGCCATCACATCCACCAGTCTTCTATATTTACATCATATTTCTGAAAGCTCTTGTAAAATGCTTATTTTCAGACTTTTTTGCAGAAATACGACAGTCGCTGAAATATGAACAGATGACACAAAACCCAGCAATACCAGTTCTGGACCATAGATGCAGTAGAAGGCTCAGATTTTGGGGCGTTGTCCATGCAGCTACAGTACATGAGGAGTCTTCACTCTCAGGGGGTTAATGGTTGACATCAGATAGAAGGAACTGATCAGTATCACAGGAACTGGCTTTCCTGTCTGTAGTGTTTTCTTCCTTGAACTGGACAAACTGTAAAAAAAAAATAAACTACAATGAAAAAAAATGCGAGTTGTCTTGTCTGTTGGTTTTACCATCCATGTGCTGACACAAATTCTGCTAGAAGACATAATCCAGACACTTTCTATCAGTAGGCTTGTAGTAAAACAGGACAGGAGGATTAGTGTAGGGTCTTGGTCTAAGACCATGACTGTAAGTCCACAATGACATGATCACAAATCATCAGCAACATCAGTATCTGTAGCAACTACAGATCTGAGGTAAAATGTGATAAAATAATGCATCAAAGATGTTATCGCAACACTATTGGGTTTGTTTGACTCTTAAATACCATTAAACTCTTGAAGCCTGTCCTTCATAGCAAGTCAGTGTTCTAGTATTAATGGCAGTCAGAAAGTGATGCAGGTTATTTTGAATTTAATTTCTTCCACTGGTATGAGAATAGACAATGCTTCTCCATCTGATTGATTAAAATGTTTAATTTTCTGCATAATTAAATGTAAAGTCATTCAAAGTGGTCAGGGATGAAATGCTCAGTTCTAGAGAAACTTACTATGTCTGAATTGTTCACAGTGGGGGTGAATGGAACCAAACGTCCGAATGCCTTTAATGCGTCTAAAAGTTCTTCCACAGAAAGGTATGAGTTGATAATGAATCCACTTCTTGATGCTTGATTTTTGCTATAGAATAAGATTTTTTTTCCCAAAATATTTTCAAAATATTCCTGGTGGAGTTTGGTACATGCACGGAGCTGTAAGGCAAAATAGCTCCCAAATGTTTTTTTTTTTTTTTTTTTGGTTCGTTGTTTTTACTACAATTTACTACGATTTACTCTTGTTTTCACTCTGATTTTCAACTATTTTCACTGTGATGAGCAATATCTTTTTTGGTAAGTAGATACCTTTAAGCTCACAACTGAGACCTTTTCATCTCAAATGATACCCTTCATTAAAAAATGATTTTCATCAGCTTAAACACAATTTGAAATAATATTTAAAGCTAATGTCAAAGTATATATAATCATTTCTCCTTACAAACATAAATACACATTTTTTAAAAAACAATGAGCTACGGGCCAATAATAATTTTATACTGCAGAAAGATAATAAGGTGATTAGTAGAGGACTGTATTGAGGTTCGGTGCCATTTAGTGTCCTGGGAGAAATTAAAATCACTACCTATAAGAGCTTTATCATGTCTTACACAGATGTTTAGTGACTAAAATCTCAGAAAATAAAGAGAGAGAAGTAAAGTAGTTAAATTACTGTTTAACATTAGCCCCGCCCACTGCAGCCGGAACATCCTCCCGAACGAGCGGTCCTGAGTAACCATGGAAACGGTTATGTTTCAAAAACAAACCTGGATTCCTTCCAGCCTTGTACAGACTTCTGTGAGTATTTTCGTCCATTAATCATCTCCTTCATTTATATTTTATTTTAGATTTATATCTGAATTAGAGTCACGTCACCTGCTCTCTCTTTAAGCCTGGTTAAATCTGTTGATCTGTATTTTTATACCTGTGCGGTAGGGGTCGACACTGAGATGTTTCAGGTCCCTGAAGAGGTCCAGGTGCCGCTGGGTTTGAAGGCTGTTCTGGATGGATTCAGCAGAGCTGTGGTTAAAGCACAGCCTGAGAATATCACTGCATTCGCAGCGTTTTACTTTAAGGAGCTCCTTTGTTTTAGAGAAGGTTTGTTTGTGTGTTGCACTAGGTACAGAGCTTCTTCTGCTGCTCCTCCTCCTCCTCCTTCTTTTTCTCTTCTTCTCCCATCTTCTTCTCTCCTTCTCCTCATCCTCCTCCTCCATCTTCTTTTCTTTCTTTTTCTCTTCCTTCCCATCTTCCTCTTCTTTTTTTCTCTTCCTGCTCATCCTCCTCTTCCTCCTTCTTCTTCATTTCCTCCCCCTCCTCCATCTTCTTCTTTTTCTATTATCCTCCCATCCTCTTCTTTAGTGTGCAATCTTTGCCTCCCATTTGCATGCCATTCCTAATGGCGCACATATAATGCAGTGTATTACAGATAGTGGTGAAGTTGCATACAAGAAGAAAGTGTTGATGTATGGAAAATGGTCGTAAATTATAGATGCGTGTTGGTATGCACATGCATGTGTACATGAGACTTACTACCCAGCAAAATACACATTTAATTTTGAGCACTTGTTAGATTTAGATATGAAAAATATCTACAAAAGCTGGGATTTGATTTTTGACTTATACAGGTCATTTTCCCCATTGATACACAATCACTCACACTCATGTTCCATTTTATCAGCTCCACTGGCATAAAGGGGCATTTTGTAGTTTAAAATAACAGACTGTAGACCAGGGGTCTTCAAACCAGTCCCCAGGGCTCCCCAGACAATCAACATTTTTGCTCAGCTTTATGAGCTGAGAGTTAGGTGGTTCTTCCGGGGGCTCTGAGGACCAATTTGAAGACAACTGCTGTGCTCCATCTGTTTCTCTGCTTAAGCCCCCCTTTACCCTGTTCATCAATGAGCCCTCAGTGAGCACAAATTATTTGGGTCATGAATCGTTCTCAGGTGGGAGTACCAGTGACTCAGTGTAACACATGAAGAGATTTAACCATAGTGCAGTGTATATTGTGTTACTTTTTTGTTTAAAAGAATGTTATGTCTCAGTGTAATGATGTGTTTGAAATTTAAAAATTTAATGTGCTTGTCTTATGCAGCAAGGCCAAATCTTGGATTGCAAGACCTTGTCAAAAAATTCAATGCTAGCAAAGGTAGGCCAAAACTACAATTTAGTCACAAACATAGTAAGTTTGTATTTGAACACAGCTATGAGCTGCTACTATGTATTGGGACCACTTCTGTAAAAAGTGTTTTTTTTTTTTTTTTTTTTTTTTTTTTAAAGTAATTAAGCCTTCCCATGGATCTAAGGCCATGATTGCTCCACCGGGTCAAGAGGTAGAGCAGAGAAAGGAAGAAACATCCCATGACACTCCTTCATGTGTCACCGAGACTAAACAATATGAAACTGCTGAGGACTCTTGCATCCACAACCAAGACAGGCAAGACAAGTTACCCTCTGCTGAAATGCCTTCTAACTTCATACCTACCAATGTGGAACATTTGAGCCAAAAGCATTTTACTAAGAACCTCCTGGGGACATCCAGCTCAAAGCACCCTTCTTCTTCAGAGAATGACGTAGTCGTCTATGTGAGAAAATCAAACAGTTGCAGTGCAGAAAGTGGGTATGATGACGTTCAAGGCCTTGGAACTCCAAGCCTCTGCAAGCGGACAGAGTCTGCAGTCTTTGAGCGGCTCCCGTGTGCAGAGATTGATGCCATTCCCAACACTGTAGTGATCAGGACTTCATCTGTGCCGTGTGAGTACATGATCGTGGTACACTCGGACAATGTACCAGAGACTATTGTGTTTCAGGACAATTCTTCAGCAAGTAATGCAGTCGAGGAATCACAAACCCCACTCAAGGGGGATGTTATCATACAGGATCCGTTTCCTGCCTCTGGAATAACACAGACTGTGATTGAAAATAAGGAACCTGAAGCTGCAGGACTGACGAAGCCCATGGAAGACGCTTCACTTTTTTGTAGCAAGGAAATCCAAGCCTCCTTAAATGGAGAGGCTTTTTCCAACATTGCATCATTGACTGAACCAGCTGTGGAAAAAACGCTCACTACACCTCAAGAGCAAATGCCAAATGAAGCAAGAGCCAACAGTGTGCCTGAAGTAGCAAATGGTCCTCATGTATTACATGAACAAGTTCAGGCAGCGAAAGTAACCCGAGGCACTGATTTTTCACCACCACCAATATCAGACTCAAAACCAACAAAAGAAGAAGATGAAGCATTTGAAGAAATAGAAATTACTCCACAGGAGCTGACTATCCCTACACTGACAGATCCTTTGGCATCAACCCAAGAAAATCCAAGCTCTACTCTGGAGAATCCTGCTGAATTGACATTATTGGAGGTTGTGTCCAACTTGGCAGTAGAGAAAATACAATCACCAAAGTCAATTGTTCAAGGCCTGCTTTGTCCTTCAAAAGAAGCCTGTATTTGCACTGAGCAATGCCAGACAAATGAGAGGAGAACTTCTTCAGACACTGAGATCGTTCCAAAGCTTTTGCCACCTACAGAAAAGGCGGCGATGCTTTTGATGCCAGAGTCAGAAATAGCAAATGTTGGATTTGAAGAGACTTCTCTTAGACCACTCCAATCAGTTTCAGCTGAGGTGAGAAATTCACAGCTTTCAGCACCACAAGCTACTTCAACACCCAGCATGCTCAATCCAACCACTCCTGCTCATGAGGGCACAGGATCTTCAGTTCCTGCTGCTGATGCACAACCTGTCAAGCCCGTGTTTCCATGTGCCCAGCCACTTGTGTCCTGTGGTTACACTCCTTATGAGGGAAGAGAATATAGAGGTCCACCTGGAGTTCCTGTCCCTCCGTGTAGCCACATGTCCAGACACAGTGGGGTGTGTCCAGCACACTTCATTCCTAGCTGTTTTCAAAAAGCAAGTAAGTTGAAAGTCATGTTAAAAATGGTATTACTACATCTACTTATGGAAAATGAAAGCAATGCTATATGTAACACTGTAAGTATAGCACTATGAGAATCAGTGCAGGGCAGTACACTAAAATGTTACAAATAACAGACATTCATGAAGTGTAAACATTAAACAGCATTCGTTTTATTACTAATTCAGTATGAATTAATGTATTAACCATGGGACACAAGCTATACATTTGCATATATCCCAATCAGCCACAACATTAAAACTGTTTTGACAGGAGGAGTGGGGCCTGCACAGTATTAGGAAGGTGGCTTCAAAATTATGGCTGATTGGTGTATTTTGGTTTACATAATAATATGAAAAATTTGCTACTGAATCAGAATCAGAAACCTTTATTGATCCTGGAGGAAACTGCTTCTGCTACGACTGCACAGACACACAGAGACAAGAACAATATAAAATATAAAGTCAAAATAAAACTCTCCAGAAAGAACTTTGAAAACCAAATCCATTGTATTGTAAAGATGTACATCCTTTAATTTCCACTAAAATATGTTGCATTCATGTTATAAAGATTTTAATTAATGCATTCACAATTGTGTTTTTTAAGTCAACCACTGTAAGTGTGAGGGAGCGCCAGCTGTTGGAGTTGCAGAGTGTCCTCTGATGAGAACAGCAGCCTGTGGGAGCAACTGGAGGCTTTGCCATCTGGCCTGCCCGAAGTCTGAAGCCAGCTGTGCAACAGGACACATGTTCATGCCTGAGCAGCTGGGTTTCCCTGTCTACCAGGAAATTGGGTACTACTGCTCTGACTACCAGAGGGTTATCCCAGCTCTGTGCCCTTGGAGTGGGGCTATTGCGGCGGTGCCCACAGTGCCAGCTCCCCAACACCTGGACTGTTACTGCTGCCATCCTGCTGATGTGACCCCACCACACTATCTTCTCATCAACAGTCCTTCCTATAAGAGGCGGGCCGAGACCTCCGTCTCATTTCCAGGTTTTCCCGTTCAGCCCAGAGGATTTGGGTTCGCTCCAGTTCCAGGGTGCTGTTCACTCAGTGAGACCAAGAGCACAGCGCTTGGTCCCGAGGCTCTTACGCAGAGTTCTTCACAGGAGTACAGGAGCTGCAAGACTAACGGTATCATTTTTAATTACATTTCACACCTTGCATGTTGCATTAATGCATATCGTTTGTCCAAAGAAAACCCTGTCTCCATTTTGTATCAACTGAAAATAGCACTGTCACTTCACATTGTGTAAACCTTTCATGAGGAATGAACCAGTAGAAATGTTCCAATTTTTTGGAGAGTTTTTTTTGGACAGGGATGATTTGATTTATCTGTATTACTGTTTTGGTGTTACTGCTTTTGCCGCTACCGTGAAGCCCTAGTTTGCAAATTCTGGACTTGACATGAGTCAGCAATATTTTGCAGATGTCAAAAAAAGTTTGCATGTATATTTTTGCATAAATTATTTTTTTTTTCTCTTCACAGGTTCCTTAAATCCCAATCCAAATGATGAATTTATTTATACACAGACCCATAAGAGTCAGCAATAAAACAATTTAAGCAGCATTTCTGTCACAAGGGTTTTTTCAATATCTCTGCAGTTAACATACGCCACATCGGTCATCGTTGTTTTTGTTAATTCTGTAGTGCTATCAGTTCATATTTTGTGGTATTTTCACACATCTGGCAGTTTCTGGTTATGGATTTTTACCTGTGCAGTAGGCCTACTTAACCAAAACAAAATGGCCCAATGTTCATGTTGGTAATTCAATTAAGATAAAGTTGCAAATGTTCAGTTTTGCTGGTTAAAGTTCTGTGCTGAAGTGAATTTTAGTAACAGTTGATCAGTTTGCTATTAAAGGGCTCATACTGTTGAAAAAGATTTTCTTAATTTTTTAAAACAAATTTCAAAATGCACCATTACTTCCCAGACAGTCAATGAAAACTATGCTACAGAAAAACAGTGTGTTTTTAATTCACATTTTTTTGTGGCGTCATAAAATTTTTTTTGCCAGTTCAGCCTATAGCAGCTTAACTTAGCCCATGCGCATCAAAGTTAACAGCCAAGACATCTGAATAATTGCATCAGTGTGATATAAATTAAACAATTCAGAGTGGTTTGAATGATAATCACACAAGTATGCATCAACATTAGAGCTGAATGCAGTTTGAGAGTTTGAAATATTATTTTCTAAACAATTTGATTGACTACTTATATCTAGTGTTTGTTACCTACATTAGCCTCGCAGCTCCAGTACTAAAATCAAGAAGTAAAACCAAACATGTCTTGGCTGATCAGCAACATCTGGGATAAGAGAAAAATGGTGTAAATATGAATTTTTCACCAAATCAATCCTTTAAATAATAGGATTTACTTTAGTAGGATAGCATCAGAAATACTTTGGTGTTTTGCATGCTTTAACACCGGATTCAGCTCATGAAGGTCTTGATCATTTACTAGCCCCAGTACAGATTGAACTCATTTAATCATTGAATGTACAGTGTAGAGGATAACACTGCAGTCCTCCATGTGGGAGACTAGAACTCAGTTCTCTAGTTGTGCAATCACACTCTGCTATACCCATAAGTGTCCTAGGGCAAGATGCTTAACTCTAATTCCTCCTACCTCTGTAACATGATTACAACTATGCATCACACTGGATAAGAGCGCCAGTCAAATGTCGTAAATGTAAAAATTACATTTCAAAGTCGCAATGTTTTTCTCTTCCCCGTACTGTACATCAGAATAAAAATGGTATTACCCATCAAACTCACTCTTTTTCTCAGTCGGTCCAACAACCACACAGATCTGGTTGTGTCTAATGAAGTTTTTATTACAGTGATGTAAATGTAGCTTTGCAGTCTGCTAATATACACAACATAATTCATATGAATAATTTACATGTTTGGAGTAAAAACAAACAAACAAAAAAAACACGAACAAAGTTGCCATGGGTTAAAATTAATTGCACCTTTTCAAATGGCCAAAAAACATCTACGGCAACTGCTGTTTAACAGTTTGAGATGTACACTGCCATATACAGTTTATGATGAACAAGTATTTCACATTTTTGGGTTCGTGAGAACAGGCTTAATTTAGGTTCTCATACATACATACACAAACATACACACACACAAAAGGAGACAAGTCACTTTAGTGAGAATAAGTCACTAACTCACTTTACACTAAAACAAGTGTGTAAAATATGTTGCTTAACAAGCAGCATCTCCACAGTAAAATCTTTAAAATAACAACACAACACACCTCATGAAAATAAAAGCTCTGAAATAAACCGCAGCATCAAGCAGGGACTATGTACTGTATTCTACATGTGAACAGAGAAAAATCAGTTTTTTGTGAATCAGTTCAAAACTGTGTTGCTTTGAACATCATCTAAAAAGTGATTGTTACTGAAGGACACATAATGAAAATATATTCCATAATTAAAAATCTCCCACTTCTAAAATGCTACCAATGAGAACCAAATTATTGGTATGTCATTTCCTGTACAGGAAAGTATTTGATTGGTATTCTCAATGTTGATCATTATTGCTATTTTGAACATTGTCCTGATGTTTCTCAAGGCCAGCTTGTGATGATGATCTTTCCTGTTTTGCATGTGTCGCTGCCTCATGTGCCACATATAACTCAGCACACTTTAATTTACTAATTTAACACACCAATTTAAATGCATAAAAAGTATTTTTATGAGTAATTAAAGGGTACTTGCACTCACTCAGTCACTGCATCTAGCAAGTCTACAAAACATGGTGTCCGCAGCGCCTGAGCTCAGTTCGAAGGTAGCATCAGTAAATATCAGGCACTTCAGAATAATCTCGATTCCAGTAACTGTCGGTGAACAGCCAGTCTGGAGTGCTGTTGTGTGGGTTTGGGCCCTGATGAAACCACCTGCTCAAAGAAAATAAAGACAGTATTGTTATTAGGTGAGATTATCAGTAGTGGACAGTATTGGTAAGGTTTACTAAAGCTGTGGTTCACAACCCTGGAGTACCACTGCCCTGTACTGATCAGTTTTTTCTGTTATAACCCACATTTTAGCCCAGAATCTCAAATGTTCTGCTCTTATGCAGCAAAATAACTACATTTTGTCAAAGACTGCTTTCAAGTACGGGTCAAATGTAAACATTACTCCAGTGCCACAATTTTAAAGCAATTACGTGCAGATACCAATATGATTCTGACCTCACTGTGCATCCCTAGATGCGAGAGCTGTTTAATTCTTATCGATGAATTACATTGTTATGTTTTGTATTATTGATGGACTACATTTATAACAATTTATTTTAGGGCAACAAACTTAACCTAAATAAATAAATAAATAAACCATTTGTCCCTTATTGCCCCTGATTATTTCTACCAGTGGGTGTGTTGGAGCAGGGAATATATTAAAATGTGCAGGGATGTGGTAGTACAGGACCAGGATTGAAAAACACTGTCCTTCAACAAATAGCACATGCTAAAGCTCCAGGTCTGCAGTCTCTCAGGACAGAATATGCAAGGCCAGCCATGTAGAGGGCAGGTGGTCAGCTGCAGAAAATCGTGACTGGAGCTTCAAGATGGCTAGCTCATGCTATTTCAACTACAACAACAACAACAACAGTGGATTATCACAGTGCACAAACACTTCAACAAGCTGATCCCCAAGACTCTCAATAATTATGACTCCTGAAGGATTAACTTAAACAGAAACTATGAAAAACATGATGAGAACTATGAGAAACAAAGACAAAATAAACAGTGGGACTATTTTCTCACTAACACTATGCATAAATAAATTAAAGGGATTTTGTTCCATCAGATTTATCTACACTCTTAAAAAGCAGGATTCCTTTGTAAAGGAACCATAAGGTTCCTAACCCACGACAGTTAGTTATTAAATTCTCCACTGCTTTATAACATCTACTACTATTCTTCTTCACATTATTATTAATAGGAGTATTATTAATGTTATCTATAGTTTAAATGATGGGGATCCTACTGTATACAGAGTTTTAATTACAAAACCTTTTTTGGCACTTTCTAGCCCCTTTCACGCACACATGTTGTTCATAACATTAACACTAACGTGTTAAAGAGGACAGAGGTAAAGCGTGACTGTAAGTTGGGGTCAAAATCCCGGTAAAGTAATGGAAGTGTGTTTTGTACATGAGACAAGTTACAAAAATCGTTCATATGTGAAACCATATCTGCTTCTGTGCAAAAGAGATGCTGCAGATTTGCTGGCCACACTGAGTTTTTGGTTTTCACAAAAGGAAACAGTTGCAGGAGTGTATGTTCACACATTATTCAGAAAAGATCTGTTGCCTGGGACTTTTCTTGGATTTTCATGACCTGGATACACCTGTGCATTCCAGTAAAATATAATTTAATGTGTGAATAATGCATGCGTACATGTGTGAATTATGCAAAGCCTCATTTGGCAAAACCAAATCAAAAAAGTATCTTGAAAGTGTCCCATGAGTGTGAAAAGGGCTTATAACAGTGTTCCCCAATGTGCAGGGCAGTTGGCCACCAGTATCAGGAAAACACTGCACTACAGAACCCTTTTGCCTTGATATCATCAAACACCAAAAGCACCAGCAAAAGAGCATGCAGTTCAAACCTGGGGCCAAAGATGGAGCCTCTGCTCACCACAGCCAAGCCACAGGACAGATGCCAATGTTAAAAAAGAGATGAAATGGAGAGATGGGTTTTAGTGTTAGCCATAAAACACCACTGAAGCCAGAAATCAGAAGCAGAGGAGAAGCAAACAGTTAATAAACAGATGTTTAGTTATCTGATACCTGTTGTCATATTTTAAATATTCAGTTATGTAAATTTTCAACAGAACTAAGCATTCATGTGTGTCACTGAGGTAATGTTTAGTCTGTGCTGCAGGCAGTAATGAAAGAGAGTGAAGGAAAATCTGTTGCACCTCGTCTTCCAATCCTCATCAGACTTGGAGCGATTCTTCCGTGCAGCTCGCTGTTTCTCTTCGAGGCGTTTCTTCTCCTGGCTTGCCAAGTCTGTAGACACAAGGCAGATGTTAAAGGTTAAAAAATAAAGCAAACCATCATCTCTGAATGATGATGCTGAAGCCTGCTCAAGTGGTAACTTTTGAGATGCGTGGGTGTTTAGTATAGTTCTCCCTCACAAGAGGGCCAATAGCACTCAAAGCTTTTGATGCTTAATAAAAGCAGTAAGATAAAATAAGACAAGATAACCCTTTATTAGTCCCACAGGTGGGAAATTTGCAAAAAGTCTCCTCAGAACTGGATTTGAACCCACAACCTTGGTTCTCTCAGCACGGAGTGTTAACCATTAGACCGGGCAGGAGGGGTTAAAAGTAAAGTGGTTATTATCATCACGCATGAACACACCACAGCACAGCACACAGTGTGAACAATGTGAAATTCTTTCTCTGAATTTAACCCATTCACCAAGTGAA
>JBBPCZ010000040.1:9270108-9284864 GCA_037974445.1 Brycinus macrolepidotus | reverse complement strand
TCCACCCATTCCACCTCACAAATCACTCCTGCCACTCTTCTCCATCCTTTCCACCACACTAATCACTCCTGCAGCTCCTCTCCACCCATTCCACCACACTAATCACTCCTGCCACTCTTCTCCACCCATTCCACCACACTAAACACTCCTGCCACTCTTCTCCATCCATTCCACCACACAAATCACTCCTGCCACTCTTCTCCACCCATTCCACCACACAAATCACTCCTGCTCATCTTGTCTCATCTGATCTCATTTTATCTCATCTCATCTCATCTTATATTATCTCATCTCATCTTATATTATCTTATCTCATCTTATCTTACCTCATCTCATCTCATCTAATCTCACATTATCTTATATTATCTCATCTCATCTCATCTCCTCTTCTATTATCTCCTCTCATCTCATCTCATATTATCTTGATTTGTATTTTCTTGTCTTGCCTTGTCTCATCTCATCTCGTCTCATCTAATCTCATATTATCTCATCTCATCTCATCTTATTTTATCTCATCTCATCTTGTATGATCTCATCTCATCTCATCTTATCTCATTTCATCTCATCTCACCTCATCTCATCTCATCTCATCTAATCTCATATTATCTCATATTATCTCATCTCATCTTATTTTATCTCATTTCATCTCATCTCATCTCATCTTATCTCATTTCATCTAATCTCACCTCATCTCATCTCATCTCATCTAATCTCATATTATCTCATCTCATCTTATTTGATCTCATTTCATCTCATCTCATCTCATCTTGTCTCATCTCATTTTACATGATCTCATCTCATCTTATCTTACCTCATCTCATCTCATCTCATCTTATATCATTTCATCTCATCAAATCTCACCTCCTCTCATCTCATCTCGTCTCATCTAATCTCTTTTTATCTTATCTCATCTCGTCTCATTTTATCTCATCTCAACTCATCTTATATTATCTCATCTCATCTCATCTTATATGCTCTCTTCTCATCTTATCTTACCTCATCTCATCTCATCTCATTTTACCTCATCTCATCTCATCTTATATTATTTCATCTCATCAAATCCATGCCTGTGTCGTCACTGGGCTGGTTCTGCGCATGCGCAGTATTGTTTCAGCAGTGTGACTGGCTGGACTAGTTGTAGTTGGAGAGAGTGGGTCAGTCCTTCTCTGAAACTGGATGTTTTTTTGTATTTCTTTGTTTCGACTCACAGTTTGTACCCATCCAGAAGAGAAGGGTTTGGACCACTGTGTCTATTCCCCGGACTCTCCCCGGCTCTGTGTGTTTTGTGTGTCTGTTATTCGTGCTTTTCTGTCCCGCATTGTTTGGAGCTGCTCGCCGGTGTAGCTTTAGCTTGTTTGCTAACTTTCAGACGAAGTAATTTCAGACTTTTGGTCATTTTCTCCCCAAGAAACGCCTCAGGTTTCCCTGATCTTATCCTCCTTCGTCAAAAGGGTGTCCTGTTATTTAAACCGTAGACCCTTTTTTCCCAAATTCGATCTCTTTTTCTCAAAAATGGCTTCAACAGTGAACGAAATGGACGGAAGTGTGATGGAAGGGGTGAGTACTCAAAGCTACTTTTGGTCAACACAGTATTCAAGCTGCTTTTAGTCTGTTTTGGGGCTTTGTAAGCTTTTTATGTGCTTATTTGTTGATTAAAGTGTATAAATGCAGCTGAGAGGGGTAAACATTTCACTCTTTCTTTTCAGGGGGGGCAGATCCTGAGGGTGTCTGCTGCTCTCAGCTGCATCCAGGGGTCTTCTCTCAAACTCAACAAAATCAGAGCAGGCAGAAGCACACCAGGGCTAAGGTAAAGTAAAACACCCAATTAAATCTATATATGTTAGTACTGATGTTAGAGATGACTGCTTTAATCGAGATCCAAGCCACACTCCCTCACCCCTCCCCACCTCCTGCATCATGAGACAAAAGCCAACTTGGCTGTGGAGAGTCTGAGCTCCATACACACGTTTTAAGTTGTATTTATAAAGCCTGGAGTGTCTCAGATCAGTTATTAATGCTTCATGGTTCAGCCCTGTGCTCCTACAGTGCACTTTTGAGCAGTAAATGTTCTCTATTAAGGCCTGGCGCAGAAGCCTGAATAGAGGCCTTTGTTAGTCCCAGCTCTAGCACATGGCCAGCCCTCCTCCACATTACCCCAACTTCAGCCTTGTACTGCTCCAACTTTCTTCATGCTATTCTTACACCCATAGAAAAAAGGTTTTAGACATTTTATGTCCATGCAACTGCCTGGTAATACCAGAACAAAACAAGGATGTGTGAAAGTTAGGCTATAGGGTGGTCTTTGTTGTGATTCTGATGCTGTAGCCTCACTGGGGAGCATCATCTACAGAAAAGTCTGCAGTTGGAAACCCCAGGCACTCATTCTTGTCTTGTCTTCATTGTTATCCCCCCCCCCCCCTTCTCCCTCCCCTCAACCTCGGCAGGCCTCAGCATCTGTCAGGGTTGGAGTTGGTCAGGGACATGTGCCATGGCAATCTAGAGGGAGCCACGGTGGGCTCTTCAGAGATCATGTTGACTCCCGGGAAAATAAAATGCGGGAATTTCATCGCTGACACCCACACCGCAGGGTAAGTGAAGCGAACCTGTAGTTTGCCTTTGATGCCCGCTGGAAATTTAGTCTGTTTAAAATTGAATCTATTGGGGTTTTGACACTTTAGTGATTCACAGACGTGTGTGTAGTCTTTAGACTAAATTGGAAAGCTCATGGGAGCAGTTTCCGAGCCCCCGATTAAGCAGAGACTAAAAAGCATTTCCAATGATGATTCACCATTGGTGCTGCAGTTTAGTCCAAGATTAGATCAAATCCATGTCAAGGGAACCAGCCCATGTTGCTTTCACATTAAAAATCCAGGCTCAGGCGTAATCAGTGTCTGGGGGACTGACCCTGTGATATTGAGGTATTATAGGAAATATAAAATTGAATGTGTATAATTTTGTGGTATTAGGGTCAATGTATAACTCCTAGGATGTCTTAAGAACAGCCCTGACTAGTAAGTTGAATCAAGTAAGCTCATAAGCTAACCACAGGTGATATTGTGTTTTGTAGGAGTGTTGGGCTTCTGCTTCAGGTCTCGCTGCCCTGTGCTCTGTTTGCTGAGGGCCCTTCAGAGCTCTGCTTGAAAGGAGGCACCAATGCGGAGATGGCACCACAGATTGATTACACAATCAAGGTATTATTTTTACAGAATCTTATTATTATTCTGGAAACTATATCTGTTTGATTACTTGAGAGCTGTGTCATGACTTAAATCACTTCTCCAACTATTCCATAGGTGTTCAAACCCATCGCTGAGAAATTTGGCATGCAATTTGACTGCGATTTAAGAATGAGGTACGTTTTTGTCTTTGATAACAGTTACGTTAGATCTGAACTTATAATGGGTTGTGATATTTGAAACTGAGTCTTTGTGGGGGGTTTTCCCACAGAGGATATTACCCAAAAGGTGGCGGAGAGGTGGTTGTAAAGGTGAACCCAGTAAAAGAGCTCAGTCCCATCAACATAACTGAGAGGGGCAACATCACCAAAATCTACGGCAGGGCCTTTGTGGCTGGTGTGCTGCCTTTCAAGGTATATTTTTTTTCCAGAAGCTATTTAGTGTTCATTATCCTCCATAACTGGTTACAAATAAAGTCTGTTGGCTGCTTGTAACATTTACTGACAAAAAAATCTCTATCACAATGTTTTTGTGTGGCTGGAGTATTTAAAGCTACATTTTATGCCTTTTTTTTTTTTTTTGGACAAATGTTAAATGCTGATTTAATGGCTCTTGTTTTTAGTTGGCGAAGGACATGTCTACTGCAGCAGTGCGCACTATCCGAAAAGAGATTAAGGACCTTTACATCAATATCCAGTCTCTGCAAGAGAAGGACAAGGCCTGTGGCAATGGCAACGGCATTATGTGAGTTTAAAAACTCAAACTAAGCTGCATTACCTCTGGCTTTCTTTTAAAATGTCAGTAAATGAAATCAGTTTTATGACCTCCGTGATTTCTGTTTCTTTTCCCCACACAGAATCATTGCAGAGTCCTCTACTGGCTGTATATTTGCTGGTTCGTCTCTTGGCAAGAAAGGTGAGTGCATCCTTTTTACCTTGGGTCAGACTGTCATTATGTGTCAAACAATAATGTTAACAGCTTTTCTTAATCATACTCATTTCTGCATCTCTGTTTAGCCACTAGTTGGCAGCACTTCAAAGAAAAAATGTTTTATTTGTCAAAGGGCTTTGAGAGATTTCATGAACAAATAAGGTGGTGTGGTTTGGTATAAACATATTGATTATTTGCCCAAATCTGATTCTGTTTAATGTATGTGTTCAGTAAATTATTTCAATACTGGATGTTTTTGGGGTATTTTTATATTATAAAGAAGTGGTAGAATTTTGGGCCTTTTCCAAAATGAAAAAATGAGTCTGGTTGAATAAATGACTGATTTATTTGATCTGTTTTCTCCCCAGGCGTGTATGCAGATAAAGTAGGTATCGAGGCTGCTGAGATGCTCCTGAGGAACATCAGACACAACGGCTGTGTGGACGAGTTCTTGCAAGACCAGGTCAGGACCGAGCAACTTCACACAATCGAGATCAAGCAGTATTTGTATGCTGTGTGATGTGTTACACACAGTAACCTCTGTCTTACTGCCCTAACACCCACTCTCGAGCTTGGTTGTTTTTCTCATGAGGGTAAACATTTTGTTCTCTTTTATAGCTGATTATATTCATGGCCTTGGCTAAGGGCACATCTCGAATGCGCACTGGTCCAATCACTCTACACACACAGACTGCCATCCATGTTGCTGAGCAGCTCACTAAGGTAGCATCACTATGATAAGAAAAATACTATATTCTTAATAGTTGTTTTTTTTTTCCTTATATACAGATAATAGTATTTATAATCATTTCTTTAAGTAAAACACAAATGAAGTCCTTGTAATTGATTTGGGTTCCAACATATTGTCTGTTTTCAGGCCAAGTTTGTTATACACAAAGCACACGATGAGCATGCCAATAATGACACCTACATCATCGAGTGCCAGGGTGTTGGTGCCACTAACTCGAACCTGTAAACGCTGGGGGAGGTCGTCCTTGGCCCATCTCCAGCCAAGGTGAGGGGAGTGCTGATGGAGGCAACTGGAGGTTGTGTAGCAGAAACACACTACTGTAACTGACTGGATGGCCTGAGGACAACTTGACGTTCTCCTCACATTTCCGCACGGAATGAAGAATTGATTTATTGGTCTTTGAACTGACCCCGGGTCGGTCCGCTTCATCCACGCTTTTTCCCTTTTTAAGATCTACCATTTATCAAATGACTTTTGTTACTCAGGGTATTGCCTTACACTGTAACGAAGCGTGTCTTTGGAGCTTTTTGCATTTAAAATAGTTTGTTAGAATCTTTGACAAGCCAGTTTAACCTTGTATTGCTTGATAGATCTCAGAATTTGCTGTCACCAGTGTCTGCTCCAGCACAAGCCTTAAAAAGAAATGTTTCAGAAAATCCCTCTGTTACCACAATTGGAACACGTTTACAGCTAATATCCTAATTGTTTGCATGGAATGATTAATATTGATGTATGTCACTGTTAAATATAGTGCACTATGTGTACATGGAAGGTGGGGTTCACTTGTCCCGGAACAAAAGTTTGAGTCCATGTAGCTGCTTTGTCTTTTTGTAAATTATTTAAGTCGATGCATTGAATGAACATGCATTGTTGTTCCATGTTGTTTAATTGCTCACTGCTTAGCTTCCTAGATCTCTGCGAGGTGGAGGAGGCCTGCATCCAAAAGTTTGAGTTTAGAAATCCCTTCAAAATAATGGTCACAAGACAGACAGTTTAATTTGTAGTGTTTACTACTAGTTATTTATGAGAAGGGATTTTGGTGGTGATTATTGCAAGGATGCTGGGGATTTTTGTACCTTTTTTTTGTTTGTTTTATGTTTTGCTTTACTCTTGGTGACATGACATCGACCCACTTTCTTTATTTGCATTAAGATATTTTTGGAAGAAAACAAATCACAATAAAAGCCCTAAGAAGAAGTGTGCTGTGACTGGCATGGCATTCAGCTTGGCCTTACTTTCCTTGCTCAATCCCTTTAAATGTCCTGTTTGTTAAAAAACAATGTTATCTGTGGAGTTTACCCAACAGTGACGATGGCTCACAAGTGTCAGTTGTGAAGAGTGCAACTTTAGGGCTGTTGCCTGAAGCCCAAGCCCCTTTGTGCTCCGGGGCCAATACAATTACCCCCAGCAGATGCTTGGACAATAGGGGGAGAAGAATAAGAATGGGGCAGCCCCATGTGAGATGAATGAATATGCATGGAGCCCTTGGGTCTGGGAAGGGTGCATCCGCAATTGTTCGTGAGAGAGGATCGTTGGTGGGGGCTGCTGGGAGCCGCCGGTGTCTTGTATTCAATATCCTGTCAGCTCAGAGACCCAGGCTGTCCTCTGCATCTGTCCCTGAGACGGGTGGAGCAGCGTGGGGACATAAGGGAAAATAACTTTATAATTATGGCATAAATACAATGTCCACTTGTTTACTGCAAGTATTATTAGATAAGCAGTCATTTTTAGCCATTTTACAGAAGAATGGATCAAGTTTGCTAAATATTAATTAAATATTTTGCTAAATAGTAAGTTAAATATATATGTTAAATACAAATAATCATTGCTTTCCCCCCCCCCATAATAATCTTTCTGTAACCTCTTGCATGCTACATGTGCTGTAAAATAATCTTTTGTTGGTTTGGAGGAAAAACAGCTGGCTTTGTTTGTTCTGGAAGCGCAGACACCTGCTCTGGAAGGGGTCATTATGTAACCAAGGCCTTTATCGCTTTATGATCTGCAGCCTTGCCTTTTCCTCGTGGCCCTTTAAATAACACAAACATCCACCTACTTTTACACGGAGTGGCGGCCTAAGCACGGCAAGCCAAGATAAGGCAGGATTAGTGAATTTATTTCTGTCCTATCACTTCATTCCTCCAATATAAAGTTTTGTAAACGTAATCTGTGACATATAAAATGTGTATGTGTATATAAATCTGTGTATATGGAAAGCACAAACAAGACAAAACAAAAACTTTAACTCAGAAAACATTTGTGTGTGTTTGTATGTATGTATATATATATATATATGTGTGTGTGTGTGTACAAGTTTTTATTTTCTGAGTTAAAGTATTTGCTTTCTCTGAGTGTATCTGGCTCAGTATTTTATATTTGAACATCAGCCGCAACTTTAAAACCACTGACTGGTGAAGTGAGTGACATTATATTCTTACATTGGTACCTGTCAAGGGGTGAGATATATTAGCAAAGAGCTGTCAGTTTTGACCTTGGTGTGTTGGAAGCAGGAAAAATAGACATCAGAGTGACTCACATAGGCAAAACTGTGATGGCTAGACGACTGGGTCAGAACACAGCAGCTCTTACTGGGGGCTCCTGGTATGCAGTGGTCAGTACCTACCAAAAGTGGTCCAAGGAAGGACAAGCGGTGAACTGATGACAGGGTCATGGGTGCGCAAGGCTGACTGATCTGCATCTGGTCTGATCCCATAGAAAAGCTGCTGTATAAACTGCTGAAAAAGTTCATGCTGCCTATGATAGAAAGGTCAGAAAACAGTGCATCACAACTTGGGCTTTGTAGCTGAAGACCAATAAAGGGCCATTTGGCTGACGCTCGTATCCAGAGCAACTTACAATCATTCATTACAGGGACAGTCCCCCTGGAGCAACTGAGGGTTAAGTGTCTTACTCAAGGACACAATGGTAGAAAGTGGAGGGTTGAAACCTGTGACTTTGTGGTCATCGTTTTCACAGGTAAGTGTTCTACCCACTAGGCTACTACCACTCCTACACACACTGCCAGTCAGAGTGCCCATGCTGACCCCTGTCCACCAGTGAGCATGTCTACAATGGACATGTGAGAACTGGACCATGGAGCAGTGGAAGAAGTTGGCTTGGTCTGATAAATGTTTTCTTTTACATCATGTGGACGGCTGGGTACGTTATCCTTGACTAAGTATGGTTAAAGGAACAGTTCACCAAACATATTTTACACAGTTTCCTCCTTTCTCCAGGTGAAGATAAACCAAAACATGTTTGGTGTCTGAAGTTGGCTTCTCCAGTGTTGTACTGGAACGAGGCTAGTGTCGCTTGGTTTGTAACCCCCTCAGATCTTCCTAAAGTGTGACCTGCGGATCAAAGTTGGCCCATGAGGAAGTTTGATATAGTCCCCCAGTAAGATTTATTATTCTCCTCATCTCAGTTTTTTTTTTACTTAAATTTAAATTGAAAATTTTTGTATTTATTAACAAATAATATAATATATAAAATTGATGGTTAAATGTGATTTAAAATCTACCTACCTTATCTTATTTGTGTATTCTGTTTTTTTTATGCCCCTCCACCTAACTCAAGTCCTGAATGAGATTGGGCACCCACCTAAATCATCAAACCTGTATTAAACTATGTTGTTAAGTAATTTCAAATCGACTTGTAAAAGTGGTTTCTGACACTGCCCTCAAAAACACCATTCTTTACTTGAAAAGGCAATATTATACAAAATAGGGCAATTCTGTTGATTCAGCATAAACTGCTATTCATGTTGCTGACTGAAATTTTCCCACTAGAATTGGTATGAAAGTGCTCACAGTAATGGCCAGTAAATTTGAAACACACTCAATGGAATGATAACTTTCATTTGTAACCAATAATAAAGAAGCTTGGCCAATGAAGAGAATTCTGAATATAAATTAAATGCATATGCTAAAGAGAACATAGCCCGGGGAAAAGACGCACCCAGTATTCAAACAGATGGGGCCTGGAGTCAAAGGGAAAGATGTGTAACAAGGTTGAAATGATAATAAAATACACACCATGTTTGACACACTTAAAATGGATAAAAGCTTTGTGATGGGTGATATAAGTCTAATGATTTTAGCCATGCGGTGTACTTTTGTCTATTTGTTATAGATAATAGTATGACTGCTGCTGGTATGTTTTTGGTTCACAGTATCTAATACATGAATGCAAAGACCAGACTTTAACCCACTTGGGCAAAGACAGCACATGGCACTAGTCTATGAAAGATGGTCACAAAATAGAAATCCTGACATTAAAGGGCCCATTTAATGGAAAACTGAATTTCCCTCACTTTTTTGAAATAAGAGTTTCCAGTGAGTATGATTATCACCTGTAATGTCTGACTTTTTTTCCTTTAATTTTTTATTCACTGATTTTTGTCTCAACAGTTCCATATACTGAGACTTCGCCAATCCACATGAAACTGGGCCTGCTTGTAGCCCCACATGGATGGAATGTGGTATTTGTGTCCCTAGATTGAAAAGGTCCCTTTATGCTAGCACCCCCTTAAGTCAGGTAGGCACAAAGTACGTTTTGAACAATAGCTCAACAACTGTTTAGAAAAAAATATAAATTTGTATGGCAAGTTGGAATGTAGTAGGAGCATGACTTCTTTAGAAACATGCTATTAGGTGGCTAGCTTGTTACAACTAATTTGTGGAGTAGCGCCACCTAGTGAATAATGTCAATCTAGTACACAATATCTTGTGTTGAGGTTTAAATTTCACAAAATTGACATGCTCCTGATATTTCCTTTACAACTCCCACAATTCAATATCTCAAAAACCACTTAAGCTATATATTCCTCTGTTCCTCTGGCTTGGTTTGGTCTATCTTCAGTATAAAAAAAATCATTTACAAAATCCAAATGGTCCTCTTTCACCTGTTGAAGCAGTCAAATCATTCAACCTCTCACTACTTCTCGCTACTTCTCGACTACTCCAGTGGTCATATTACACAAGTCTAGCTGTTAAAGTTTCTAAACATACCATTCAGACCATGCGGTTCAAGGCTGAACCACTTCATTTAACTCATTAGAAATGGGTGGGTGCTATATATATATGAATAAATAAAAGAAAAATATTTTTAAAAAGATGTAAGATGTGGGCACTTTAAGATCACCACAAGTGCACTTGTGTAAATGGATAAGAACACACTGGTATTACATTGCTTCAGCAAAGTACATATTCATAACATGTACATGATTGCCTCACTAATTGCCTTCTCCTCAATAGGACTCAGGCTGGCATGTCTGCTGGTTTTCCATGATGTCAGAGCCTTACAGTATCAAGTCATCTTTCCTATCATGAACACCACACAGGCTGTTATCAATAAAGTCAGCAACAGCCTAAAGGCTCTCAGAAGCTTAGTGTCAGAAACTGGACGCCAGAGACTGGCCACAGCAGCAGTAAGCATGAATCCTGGCCTGTATTTACGCCCCAATACAGGAAGGCAGTCGAATCAATTGGTGTAGAAAACTGAAGAAGCCTGAAAGTCACACCTCACCAGGACTGTAACGCGAGCACCATGTGTGGAAACCTGAGTGAGTCACATGAGCCAAATCCCCACTGTTCTGTTCCACTGGCACACTGTGTCCCCACGGACCCACTGTACAGCAGCCTGTTGTGGCTTAGTGTTGCCCATTACACAGTCTGTCCAGAGTTTTGAGGATTTGGACATTGTAGGGAGCCAGGAGTCTCACAAAAACCCCTCATTCTGCTGACCTTCCATGAAGGCATGTCAGACGACGTGTCCTGGAGAACCCAGGAGAATAATGAGTGGAGCCAGCCAGCCTCAACTGCGCACAAGGTCTGGATCTCCTTGATAGGAGGTAGGACAGATTTTATCTATTGGGAGTGATCCCAGCAGGGGACAATATGTCCTAACAATTGTCTTTGTGGTGCGTGTTCATGCATGACATGATGGCACTTGTTGCTATGCAGGCCATAAACAGGATGCTATTGCAAAAGCTTGCATGCAGCTCCCAAAATAATTTTTTTTTTTAAACTTTTTTTCAGACTATACTCTTTTACTCATCTGGAAAACACAGAACACTTCAGGACTGCAAGAGTAGTCAAGTCAAGTTTATTTATATAGCCCATTATCATGGACAAAGGTCATTCAATGTGCTTTACAGGAATATGATAAAAATATTATTAATCCAGGAAACATGAAATAGTAGGAAGCAAAAACAAAAGAATAAAAGAAATTAAAGAATGCATAGAAAATCAATAATACATAGAAAATCAATAGACTATTAAATGCTGTTAGTCTTTTAAAGATAATTGCGAAACAAAAACCCTTCTGAGACCCCAAATTAATGTCAACATTGGACAAAATTCAGGCATAAAGGCTGTTGCTATTGTAGCTTCACTCTTAGTAATCAAGGAGGTTCTTTAAGTGATGCCATAGAATAACCAGTGTTGCCCTAAAGGACAATGAGAAAGAGGGTTATGAGTGTGAGGAACTTTAAATAACCTTCACATGATGTTCTGTACCAATTTAGTGAATCTTCCTAGCAGTTTTCCATTATGTGAAGATTCTTTAGGTTTTTCACACTCTCACATTTCATTTACAAATATGGTTCTTTGAAGCACCATTCACTGAAAGGTTCTTTAAAGGTCTAATTGTCTGTAACTGAGAAGTAAATGTCATTCAGGATGTTTTGATGTGAAATGATTCTCACCTCAGACTCAGATTACAATAGTGGTCAGAGGTATTTACTATGTAAATGACCAGTGAATGTGCACATGTCTTCTGAGTTTTTATATGCGATGCTGATCATTGTAAAACACTGTTAAGGCAGTAAAAATACATTTTTATTCAGTTGCTGCTTTGTCGCATTATGCCCTACATGTACCCCTCTGCTATTAACAGATTTGCAAAAGTGTGTTTTAGCCCAAAACTTGCTCCAAACTATCATAAAAAATGTCTCAAGCATCAGGCAGCACATTTGTAAGAATATTGTATAATATTTTGCATGTGAGAGAGCTTTTAGAGGCATTAAACATTCAGACATCTGGTTCCATTCACCACCACTGTGATCAATTCAGATTCAGCAACGTCCTCTAGAATGGAACATTTCACATACTACTTTGGGATGTGCTTTTGATTAAACTGTAATGGTTGAAATATGCAGAAAATGTGAGAAATCAGTGGAATTTCTCTTTAAGGAACCAAAAGTGGTTCTGTTGCAGTGTCACTGTTGTCGATTTTTCTCCAGTGCGTAACAAAAGACTCCAGACACCAAACATGTCTAGGCTATGAAACTATGTTTAGGATTAAGGAAAAATTCTGCACATGATCACAAGTGCTCTGAGGATCTTCTGGAGAAACCTGACTGGCTGACAACTGGGAAAACTGCCTGGAACATTGACTGGAACAATCAAAATCGGAATCAAAATCAGAATCAGAAAACTATATTCAATCTGTACCAATTTAGTGAATCTTAGCAATAGTCTCAGGTTATTGCACAGATTAAGTGTACAGTGTCCATAGATGTCATATGTGAACAGACCACACAGTGTAAACAACATGAAAGTCTTCCTCTGTATTTAACCCATTCACCAAGTGAAGCAGCAGGCAGCCAGAACACAGCACCCGGGGAGCAGTGTGTGGGGACAGTACCTTACTCAAGGGTACCTCAGTAGAGCCACTAGTAGTCCTGGGATTTGAACCCACAATCTTCTAAACACAGAGCCAACTCCCTAACCACTAGGCCACCAGCTGATTATTGTGTGAGTGTGTGACAGGGGGAGGAGCTATAGAGTCTGATGTATAATTGCTCATAAAGGAATGTTATCATTAAAACTGAAGGGAAACCAGTAATACTGATTATAAATCATTATGGGTGGCTGAATGTGGAGTTTAGTGCAAATTTTTCCCAGATTAGCTCACAGATATGTTGTGATCAGTGTATCACGCTTGTATTAACTTCTTAGGCCAAGTCTAAGGGTCTTACTGTGTATTAACTGTGGTTTACCTGACCGTCTGACCCATTTCTAATCTCTTGCGTCAGTGTGTTGATGCAGAGGGCTCGGTCCCGTGCACGGTTCATTCACTCTCCCCACTTGTTTTTGTTGGTGACCTGGATAAACACAATGCCACCTGGCACAAGGGGATGGATATGTGATCTTCGTCTGCACTTGTGTTTGGGTCTCATGAGCAACAGCGGATGGAGGGAGGCTGATTTGGAAAACTATAACCCTGAGTCTTCACCATAGTTACACACGGCTAGCAACTGTTTCCAGTGACAACCTTCAAGGCGAATTACGTTTTTAGGGGTATAATGGTACACGGTTTCAGGTTCGATACAATTTCAGACTCTGAGATTGTATTAAATTTTTGATATTTTTGTGTTAAAAAATGTTGAAGATGCCCAAGTTGCACGTTTTATTGATTTTCCATGTTAAAATAAGTTGAATACATTGCAATAGGGCATTTTAAGTTCATTTCAAAGGCACATTCTCGTGTTTTTGCTGCATTTAACATCGGGGAACCTCTCCTTAAATTCTAAAGTGCTGTAACTTTTGCACAGACCGCATTCTATGTTTTATTGTTTGTACAATACATTAAACAAACAATCTCTATTCTAGCTGAAGTTTCACAAACGTTTTAAGAGGCCCGAGTTGCACATTTTGTTGATTTTCCACAACAAACACATTTCAGTTGGGCATTTTAAGTTAATTTTAATGCACATTCTTGTGTTTTTGCTGTATTTAACATATAGGGAACCTTCCCTTAAAATCTTAAGTGCCAAACTTTTGCACAGACAACATTCTATGTTTTGTTGTTTGTCCAATATGTTAAATAAACAGTACTCGTGTCCCTAACCACTAGGCAGCTGGGTGGCCTAGTGGTTAGGGTGTTACCCCTGTAGTTAGAAGGTTGTGCGTTTGAATCCCAGCACTGCTAGTGTCATCACTGAGGTACCCTCGAGCAAGGTACCGTACCCATACACTGCTCCCCAGGCGCCCCTTGTTGGTGGCAGCCCCCTGCTTCACTTGGTGAATGGGTTAAATGAGGAGAAAGAAGTTCACGTGTGACTATAAGGGGCCACATTACATTAAAATGTGCAGAAATGCCTTTTCACCTTTCACAAAATCAACCAAACATGTATGACCTGGGCTGCCAAAAGTTAACATACGACTGTACAAATTTTAAACAGGCTTCTTATTTGCCACCTGTACGAAGTCTGAACTCTTAAGCCTGCTTTTGACTAGAATCTGCACGAAAACATAACTATGCCACTGGTGCATCACAGATAAAGCTAAAGTGTATTACCATAATATTGCTGTTCCTCCAGTGAAATAATGACTCAGGTAGAAGTAAAAGCAGCCTGGCCTAAAAATAAGTCCAGAGAGTTTGACTCAGGTCCAAAAACACCACCAGTGCTGAATTCCCTAAAGAACTGCAGTGGAACTTATTAGGACATCCAGCATCTCTCGGCACTGGATGTTTCCTTTTGAGATCCTTGTAGGACAAACTGTTCAAGCTTGAAAATGAGCACTGTGAGCAGAGCAGAATGAAATTAAACCAAAAAGAAAATAGGAAATAATTTAAAAAGTGTATTCTGTTCTTGACAAATGAAAAGTGCTGAAAAGCATTAGTCTATTATTTGAAAATACTCATTTGACTTTTACCCATGTCCATAAATCTTCATAATGCAGACATAATATAATATAATATAATATAATATAATATATTCAGTGGTGGATTGTAACAAGTAAAAAGTAGTTTACTGTACTTAAGGAATTTCTTCTAGTATCTACAGAGTAGGTTTATTTTATACATTCCACTGCATTTGACAGTAAAATACTTTATTTCCTTCTCCGCTACCTTCTGTGAAGAAAAAAAACATTTTCATAAATAAGTCAAAGCAC
>JBBPCZ010000040.1:9220632-9238370 GCA_037974445.1 Brycinus macrolepidotus | reverse complement strand
TCAGATCTTTGAGTTCAGCTCATGAAAAATGGGAGCAAAAACAAAAGTGTTGCGTTTATATTTTTGTTCAGTGTATGAAGTAAAATTAAATGTTTGCTGTTAAAAGTGGATGCATATGATTACTTGAATAAATAATTAGTTACTAATATAATCAATAGTGACAGTCCTACTAACATGCTAAAAGTTACATTGTAACACATTAATCCATCAGATCTGTATTGAAGTGCAAGTAACTGAATATAACTAGTTACTACCCACCTCTGAGCCAGTGCTACATTTAATTACAAGTAATTTAAACCTTGTTTTACTCCAACTTCAACCATTTTTGCTTTGCTATTGCAGCTTTTGGAGAAGACCCAGTCATCTCAAATCACAATAGCTTAGAATTAGCAAAGGAGAACACCTTGATCTGTGAGGTTAGTGACGTCTATCCATCAGAGAATGTGAAAGTCGAATGGCTGCGGGGAGGAACTGTGGTGCACACGGAGGAGGGCGAGCTTGACAGGAAAATTGTTCAGTCCAGTTACACGTTCACACCACAGAAGGAGGACGATGGAGAACAAATCACCTGCCGGGCCTCGCTCATGTTAGAAGACCTACCACCAGATCAGAGCACCAGAGAGACCACCGTGTCCATGGCAATAACATGTAAGTTCTTCAGCCCCTACAGTTAAACAGGAATTCCACCAATCTTTCCTAATTTCTGTAGAATTTAGTGAATAAGATGTAAACAAAGTCATTCCAAATGGTTTGATTCTGAATGGTTCTGTCTTGAAAAACTTGTCAAGTCCAAATTTTTCATAGTGGTGGTGATGGGAACCAGATGTCTGAAGAGTTTAGAGCTTCCCAGAGCTACATAATGAACATTACATATAATAAAAGATGTGTACACTGGTGGTTTTGAAGAGTAAATAAGTTAGATAAAAGAATAAAGAAAATGGTTACATTAATGTTGTAGACATTGCGACCCCTGGTTCCATTCACCACCACTGTAAAGAAATCTGAGAAGGACTTTGTTTTGATCTCAGTGTTAAATTATATGGACATTTTGAAGCCTCAGTGGAATCTCCCTTTAAAGCAATAGTTTGGTGAAAAATCAAGTATAATACCAGTTTGGATCACACAGACTCCAAATGCCTAAATCTTCATGCACTTGCCTCAAACAGTGACGTAAACTCTTACAGACTTACTAATGTGGTGCTGCTGCATAGATAAAATAGCAATAGGGGGCCAAAGCATGAACTGCATCTGTACTTTTGTCCATATTTATAGATATTAAATGGTCATACAGGATCAGAAACCACATAAGCAAGTCTATTTAAAATAACTGTGTGTGGTTATTTAGTTATACAGTCTGCATTATGCTAATTGATATTATTTCTCACATTAGCCTCGTAGCTCCACTGGAAAACTAAAGAAAATTCAGACTCAAAAGCATGTGATCATCTACATTTGTGATAAGGGATAAAATTATGTAAGCTTGATTTTTCACACAACTATTGCTTTAATTATTGCTCTCTTCTGGGTTTGCCAGTCAAGGCAGACCTCACAAGGGAGACCACTTTGATAGCAAATTTCTTACCTGTGGGACTAATAAAGGGTTGTCTTGTCTTGTCTTGTCTTGTCTTGTCTAATCTTATAGTAACACTTGCTGATTATGTTATTCCTCATTAAACAGTCGTTCTCACTCATTCCCCTCAGCTGCACCTCTCAGTGTGGAAGTGTCTGGGTCGAGCACGGTTCCAGTTGGCTCTGCCCTCTCTCTGACCTGCGAGGCGGACGGAAATCCAGAGCCCACGTTCTCCTGGAGAGTCCTCAGGCCTGCCGGGCAGTGGGTTAAAGTAGGAGAGAGGCCGGAGCTGTCCCTGTTAAATGTGTCTCTGGCAGACGCAGGGGATTACGAGTGTGAGGCCAGCAACAGGATGGGGAAAAAGACAGCCACAGTGACCGTTAGCATTCACGGTTAGTGAAAACACAGCAGTTCAGTACTGGTTTGGTGTGAAATGAGAGAAACATCAGACAGAATTGTCCACAATGGTGATAAGAACCAGACGTCCAACATATTTCATTCAGTTAATTTTTTTTTCTTTATTTGGGTACGATTCAGAATTTTTAAAAATACTCTAATTACACAAATGTGATATGGTTATTAATTTGATTTATTTTGTTTATTTGGGTCAGAATTATGTTTTTTAAATGCTCTAATTACACACTACGCAGTAGTGGAATATACATCCTGAAAACAATACACTTAGCTTTTTTACATTTAATTGCTCAAAAATATTATTTTGGCCAAAAAATAAGCTGATATGTCGTAGAACGTAATCAGTTATAAATTAATCATAACATTTCACAATTGATACAGTTGAATAGCCAACTTCATATCAGTGCATTACAACATATAGACACATTTTTACGTGTGTAGTCAGTTCAGGAACTCTTTGAGGAACTTCATTCAAGGGATCATTCACCTAATCAAAGTCAACGTCAAAGTCAAAATGAACATTGTCATTTCAGCTGTATACATGTTTACATGAGATGAGATGGTGTGGCTCCAGATTCTGCAGAGTACAAGAGGACACATAGAATACACATATATAAATAAACTATGAATATAAACTCTAAACTAGAAGTAAAATGTGCTGCAGAAGCTGCATTATTAAAAAATTCAGGCCTGTGTTTTGAGGATCACTCGTTTCATTCTGCAGGTCCTCCAACCAACACTGTGATGGCCGTGTCCCCCAGCGAGCCGAGAGAAGAAGAGTTTGTGTCCGTGTCCTGTGTGAGTGACAGTGTACCACAGAGCCGTCTGGTGCTGAGAAAGCTGCTGGCCGAGGCCGAGACTGAGCTGGCGTCTGGGGCAGGACCTCAACTCTCTGCGTCTTTCCGCTCCGCCAGCATCAGTGACTCAGGCCTGTACGTCTGCGAGGCTTACAACGATTACGGCAGCCAGAAGGCCAGCGTCCAGCTCTCCGTTCAGAGTGAGTCTCTGAGTGGCACTGAAATGTTTCTAGGGATTATTTTTTTCTGCACGTGAGAAGAGCGACCCTGAGGCTAATAGTATGATTATAGAGTACAGGAATAGTGAGCGCTGTAAACAAGGAATTAATATTTGTTAGAAACAATATTTTTATGCACATTATTTGGATGGGCCCCTTTAGAATATATACACCACCGGTCAAAAGTTTTTCACACTACAGGTTGTTACCAATTATCCATTCAAGATAAGATAACCCTTTAATAGTCCCACACGTGGGAAATTTGCAATGGGAAATTAACATTAACTGGTTGTGTGGTGATGCAGAGTCAAATTCTAGACTGTCCTTTAACTTTAAACGCACTCTTTAGCTGTTCCATCACTTAATACCTCATTAAATATCTAACACTTATCTGTTGATCCACATGATAATTATATTAGGTGGCTTTTTGTAGGTCCGTAGTGATGAAGAAAAAAGATGTCATTTTCTAGCTAATCAAATACTGTAAATGCATTTGTTAGCAAAGAATTTTGAGTATAATTTTAGTAAATACTAAGTGACTAACATGCAAATGTATCAAATCTCAGTGTGTGTAGAAACTTTTGACTGGTTGATTTGGTCCAAATGCTTTACTGATTTGGCCCAAATAAAGTATTACCATACAGTAAATCTGATTAGATTTGAACTTTGCATTTGCACTTTGTTCAAGCACCATGTCTGCTGAATGTAAGAGTAAAATGAAAAGTGCAAACGAAGAGTATCAAATGACCCAAGCTTTAGTAAAGATGACTGGATTTCTGGAATGTGCACCAAACATCTGCACGCTTCACTAAATCACAAGGTTAACTGATAGTGAGGAGTGCCTCTGTTACGCTTCTTACTGGTCAAAAGTCTTGCGAGGCTGATGTTCATAGTTTCTGGGATCTTATGTTACTGAATAAAACTCTTGTTAGGTGCTAGTGGACGTGTCTGTGCCCATCCAAGTCATAATAGCATCTAATCTATAGACAAAATACAGCCTCAACACAGTGCTGATCTATTTAAATGAAGAAAGGAAAGCACTGTACTTGAGAGTATTGAATTGTTTGTCAAAAGTGTTGAACTTCCAATATGCTGTGCAGCTCTAACTGAAATGATTGTGTCTTACTGTTCTGTCATCAGTAGCTTGTGCCACATTGTAATATTCAGTTTTCTAACCAAACAATGTTTTCAAAGAGTCTTCCAAATCCACACAAAGCCTTGAAATAGATTATTCTGCCAGTTTGGATTACCAGTTGAAAGTCCAGAACAGTGTGTATTATACGTCTAGAATTTACCCTAATTCTGAGGGGTTTACAGTTTTGGCGGACATGCCCTTGCGCAGCATGTCTGGCTACTGATGTCTGATGTCTCTGGGTTTTTTTTGTTTTCTGGCCTTTATTTTGGTGTGAGCTGCTTGCATTTGTTTTGCTGATTTACAATTGTGCATTTGGCAGAAGCTCTTATTCAAAGTGACTTACAATGCAGCCGTGTTTCAGAGGTAGACGAATGTGGCGTTTTAGGAGTCTTCCCCGGGGACTTTTAAACCGGAAACATACTTCACACAAGACACTTGCTTGGCCAGCCTGAGAACTGAACCCTTTTTTGACCCAAGCACAAAAATTTTAACCTGATAAAATCATTGCTATGTCTAGAGGGGCAGCTGGTGGCCTAGTGGTTAGGGAGTTGCCCCTGTGATCAGAAGGTCATGGGTTTGAATCCCTGGACTGCCAGCGGCACCACTGAGGTATCCTTGAGCAAGGTACCATCCCCAGGTTGCTGCCTACCCACTGCTTTACTTAGGTGAATGGATTAAATGCAGAGAAGAACTTCACGCTGTGATGTGTTATGGCCACATAACACTTTAGATCTCAGACCATCTATACCGTTTTGGTGAACTAAATTCTTTTTTGTCTTGTACCTTCATCCTCACAGCTAATCCTCTGGAGGTGTCCCTGCAGGAAAACGTGGATGTGACTATAGCTGAGCGCGGTTCCGCCCTGCTGCTGTCCTGCAATGCCTCAGGCTGTCCAAACCCACACTTCACCTGGAAAGGTCTGGAGGATAAATCTGTGCAGAGGCAGAATCAGACTCAGACTGCTGTATCCCAGTTAAGCCTGGGGCCTGTAGGGGTGAAGGATGAGGGAGTTTTTATCTGTGAAGTCAAGTGTGGCTCGGTGGTGAAGTCCAGGCGCACTGGAGTGAAAATTTTCTGTAAGTATTGTCAAAGCATTACTATTTCACAGTTAGGAAATCATTAATGTAGTCTTAAAGTGAAAGCTCAGCAAAAAATTCAAATATAGCATAGCATATTTATAGCAATGCACTGGAGATAGAAGGCTAATGTGGCAATGATTAATGCATTAGGTGTGAATAGTGATAATTGTTGGGGTTTTAGCTTCCATTACTTGTTATCAGCTGTGCAGAACTAAAGAAGCAAACTTCAGACACTGAACATTTCTCAGCTGACTGAAAATTTGTCGATTTTTTTTGGTAAATTATTGCTTAAAACTGAACATTTGTTTCCATTTTCTATATGAGTTCTATTGATTGTGGTCCAATTCTATGTACAAAAGTGGTCTTAAACTTTAGCCTTGCTACAGCACCAGTCTGCCACAGCATTTGCTGCCTTCCTGTTACACTCACAATCAAAATGAGATTTCCATTCTGCCTGAGAGCGCATGTAATCACACACTCACTGAATCCAGTTTCGTGAGAAGTTCTGAAAGCAGTTTACTTCAGATTTGATAAGAAGCAGCCGTAGATGCAGTTATTAGGGAGGATGGAGAGGAACATCTTCAAGGACATTGAAGTGGGAGCCATCAGAATTACATGCTCTTCTAACTTGGAACATTATTCACTTGGAGACCACTGAATCTTCCCCACAAAATGTTCTGTTTTCTGTCTCCTTCTGCCGTGAGGCCTTGCATTTTATGAAAGAGCAATTTTGTTTACATTATTTCAGCAGAATGATGTGGTTCAGGTTTGGTAGGTCAGGTTCCTCCTTAGATTCACATGGAACATGATGTTTCTCATTTTCTCCAACAGCGTTCCCCTCAAACCCTGAAATAGAAAGGTCTGGACCTTCTGTGGAGGGTGAGGTGATGAACCTGACCTGCACAGTCCATGACGTGTTCCCAGGAAACAATTTCCACATGGTGTGGCTGGACGGAGAGACAGAAATTTACTCAGAGACATGGCCGTTTGCAAATGGACTGCAGAACCTGATCTCAGTCTTCTCCTACCGACCCAGTAGTACTGACCGTGAGAAGAACATTACCTGTAAGGTTTCACTAGAGTTGGATAACATTCCAGGTGTCTTTGAAGAGAAGACGGCATCTACTACTCTGGCAGTGCACTGTGAGTGAACGCAGTTTTCAGATGCTATTTCCATATACAACAAAAGTCAAATATCCAAAGTTGCTTCGGTTAAGGCCATCTAATAAGCTTGCAAAGTTGATGAGCCTAATGCTTCTGGCAAATGTGGCAAAGGTTTTTGCTACTGGACACGTGATCATAGGCTTATAAAACACTTTTCCACAGGTGTACAGGAACCATGCTGTACCTAAACTGTACTGCGATGGCATGGAACTTGCAGCACGCTTGATTTTCCAGTGTATCTCAGTCCGGTAACGGAGTTTCTGACTCAATTCTCTCGCCACAGCTTATGGCCGGTCACCGCTTTTGATATTGTGGTCTTTCATTATTTATAGTTTTGTTTGAGTTTTTCATTTTTTTCTCAGCAATGTTTAGTCATGCAACGAAAAAACCTAACCCAGCTAATTTGTTAGTGATGTCCTGGTTCATCTTCACGATTCTCACAGTATTCAAGATAAATTTGTTAGTGTCATAGTAAACTGCCACTGAACATTTTCTCCAGTCCAAACAGACAGTAGTGCTTGTACTTTGTCGACTTCCCAGTAGTTAGTTTGGATCACCATTGTAGATTTTTTGTGCGGACAGTAAAAAACAGTGACCTCTTTCCATGTTGTGATGACAAAATTCCAACCAATCAGAAAGCAGTGATGCAGTCAGCTTGGCTGTGGCCCACTTTCGGTCCTACCGTCGAGCAGCACGGGTTCGGCTCGCTTTATTTGTAATTTGTTTATGGTACAGCAGGGTTCCTTGTGCCAGTGGAAAGGTGTCAATAGTGTCTCAGTTTGGGCTTCACCACTCTACACAAGTCAGGCCTGACAGTTTTGCTGTTTCTGTACAGATGCCCCAAGACAGACCGTCATCACCGTGAGCCCCCAGGAGGAACTGAAGGCTGGGGAATCTGTCAGCATCTCCTGTCTGACTGACAGCGCTCCAGAGGGACTTGTGGTCTTGAGGAAGGTGCTGGAGGGTACAGAGACAGAGCTGGCATCCAGTGAGGGCACTCAGACTTCCTTCACAATTCCCTCTGCTGAGCTGTCTGACTCAGGGGTCTACGTGTGCGAGGCTGTCAATCAATATGGCAGTCAGAGGGCTAGCGTCCAGATTACTGTGAAAGGTAAGAACAGTGTCTGTTCACACACTCCCTTCACACTGACCTTCAGATATGAGTGTTCTAATGCGTGTAAACTCATTAGGCTTTAGTTTAGTTAGGCTCTGTGCCTCTTCCATAATGATCATGATCTGATTATGTGATCAAGAGAACATTGATCCTGGAGGGCTCTGGAATCCCTGCACTCTGTGCTTTAACCAACGCGATTTAACCCCTTTAACCCCATTTAACCTACTGATTCCCAGACCCAGACTAAGCCTAAAGTTAGACCCAGGATCGCAAGATCACAAAGTCTCCGGGTGGCAGGGCTTTCTCCATTGCTGCCCCCAAGCTTTGGAATGGTCTGCCTCTTGAAATTAGGTCTTCTCCTTCCACTGACATTTTCAAATCTCGTTTCTGTTTTATGTTGCTTTCAATTGTGGGTAACAGATTGGTAGCTTTTTTTTTTAACCTTGTTTACTTTTTACCTTTTTACTGTATACAGCATTTTAGGTTCAGCTTCTGTTTTAAAATATGCTTAGCAAATAAATCTACTTAAACTAAAAAGAATTTTAAACTCCAGTTCCTCATTGTCTTAACTGCATAACATTAGTAATATTTACGTAGTTTTTGCTTTAGTGACAGAATTATTCAGCCCAACCCAGTCAATGGAGACCCGCAGAGAGCTCCCAGTCCATTTAAATTTAAACAGATACAGATGTTTGGGACCTGTGATCAAGTGGAATGTCTGGGGGTTTTTGAGACTGGACTGAAAAATACTGTCTTACACAGTCTGTTTCATATTACATCGATGAAATGAATGTACTGTTGGAAACTGACCATTCTGACCCCTTATCTCTTGTCTTGTTATGTCCTATCCACAGCACCACCCAGGAACACTACAGTGAAGGTGTTCCCATCCACGCAGGTGCAGGAGGGCCAGAACATCACCATCTGCTGCCACTCGGTCAGCTTTCCCCCACCTGCCATCATTCTGAGGAAGCTGGACGGCGGTGTAGACATCTACTCCCTTAACGGCACCTTTCTTCTCATCAACCTCACACCTAACGACACGGGCCTCTACCAGATCAACGTCACCAACAACCTGGGCTACGAGACCGAGGTCTTCACCATTCATGTACTGGGTAAGAGAAAGCACTGGAATATTTACATAATCAATCAATCCATCAATCCACCAGCTGTTACTTGATTGATGGACTAATCAAACTGTTATCATCATCACCATAAATCAAAGTTCTTTGTATGTGGCAATCGTTTTACTAATGAAGTTTCTTGACTAAACTTTGCCTTAGAATAAAAGTTTTAGTACATTGTCATTGTTTTTTTCTAACTCCTTCATCTACTTAATTTATTTGTCCTGTAGAGCGACTCTCCAGCCCTCAGCCCAGCTGGAATGTCTTTATTGTTCCACTCATTGGTCTGGGACTGCTGGCCTCGGCTGCGATTGTGCTGGAGCACCTAAAGAGAGCAAGGCGGAAGGGTTCCTATGAGCTGAGCAAGTGCAGTCCAGGCACTGTGTAGACTGTGTGGACAATCTAAGAGTTTGGGAGCAAAGTGAACTGAATCAGACTCTGCTGAACTGAGTCAGACTTCACACTGAACTGAATTACACTCAATGCTGGACTGAATCAAACAACTCACAGAAGTGAATCAGACTCCATGCTAAGCTGTATCAGACACTATACTGAACTGAATCAGACTGGGCTGAGCCGATACAGATTCCGTTGGACTGAATCAGACTGCAGGAAGAAGTGAATCAGACTCCACCATGAACAGAATCAGACTTCACACCGAACTGAATTAGACTCAATGCTGAATTGAATCAGACAACTGACAGAAGTGAATCAGATTCCATGATACAATGAATCAGACTGTGCTGAACCGATACAGATTCTGTTTAAATGAATCAGAGTCCAGTGGTCTGAATCAGACTCCAGAGTGAAGTGAATCAGACTCCACAATGAATGAAATCAGACTTCACACTGGGCTATATTAGACTCAGTACTGATCTAAACCAGACATCCAACTGAACTGAATCAGACATCCAACTGAATTGAATCAGACCTTCAACAAACTGAATCGGACTCCTGGTTGAAGTGAATCAAACTTCACAGTCAGACTCAGAATCTACTGAACTGGATGTGACTCTTTTAAAAATGAGTCAGGTTCTACACTATGTGATTCAGACTCTTCTGAACTGAGCTGTGCTGTCAGTGCCTTTTCCCCTGATGCGGAGCTGAAAGTTTGATGAGGCTCCAGCAGTGAACAGCTGTTGCTGGACGACGGCCTGGGACACCTGGGACTACACAGCAAGTGTCCACTTGTGAAGGCAAAGGTTATTGGATCTCAGAGAGCTGTTTGTGTGAGAGAGTGAATGAATGAGTGAGAAAGCAAGAATATGTGAAGCAGGTCTGAAATTGATGTACATATTATTATGCAGTGGATGCAGCTATTTTTTTTTCTCATTGTTGGCAGCTGTTTAGTACACAGTGTCAGTATTTGTGAGTGAATGTTTTTGTCAAAATAAGACTCAGTATGAGTTAGACATGAAACAGAAGTTTAAAAAAATGCTTTTTATTGTGCCTTCCTGTACTTTTTGCTCTGTTTTAGTGAGACATTCATAGCTCACACCTATGGTAGCAGATCTGGTTTTGTAATATTTAGAAGCAAGTCTGTTCTAATGGCTTTTTTCTGTGTTTAGAGCTTGTGTGTTGCCTCTGTTGGTGTATACTCATGTCTTGTCCTTCTAAAAGGGTTTCAAAATAATAAATGCTTTTATTCTAATAAATATTTATTACATAAACCATGTTGGTGCACTGAGGTATGCGGTGACGGGGAGGGAATTTTGGTGGAAATGTACACAGGCATTTCCAGACTGGGATCCACACTTAACATCTATTTTTACTTTTTCATTCAATTCCTTTTTCTGGGAATTCCCTGCTTAGTCAGGGGACTCATTTTGGTGGTGCCAACTGGATAAGGAAGCAGATCTTAAATAGCACAATCAGAGGAAGTTTGTAATTAGGGAGTAGCTTTCACTTTTCCACTGTCTAAATAATCACACTGAAAATTAAACAACAGCATGAAACATGCTGAACTGCGCTCATTTAGGAGAAAAGCACATGTTTGTAAGAAGTGAGTGCTTTCATCATTTTGGCACTGAAGCCCTAAAAAGCCTTGCAAAGGGATACAACTGAACTCCAGATACAAAATCCCAGCACTGTATTAACATTATTTTGTTAAATACATTTTTAATGATTCTTCATAAATCATATTAACGTGATACACACAGCTGCGTATAAAGTAAAGTGGCCGCAGCATGAAATTCTTTGTATTTACCAAGTGAAGCAGTGGGCAGCCACCAATGGGGGGCGCCCGGGGAGCAGTGTGTGGGGATGGTACCTTGCTCAAGGGTACCTCAGTGGTGCCACTAGCAGTCCTGGGATTCAAACCCACAGCCTTCTGATCGCAGGGGCAACTCCCTAAACACTAAACTACCAGCTGTGCAGTGTTTATGGACCCCTGGTCAAAAGTATAATGTTCTCTCTGTTTTTTGGCTTTTTGTAAGGTTTTGTCTTCTGCCTGTTTTCTTGTCTATGATGTTGTTTATGTTGTCCGTGTGTCTTTGTTTAGGTGTTTGTTCCAGGTGTGTATGTTTTGGTCTTGGCACCGCCTCCTCATTAGTACATCCACCTGTGTCTTGTTCCTGTCTCCTCCTCTGCCCAAGTGTTCTACGTTTTTTTTAGTTAGCATATAGCATATAGCCTCCATCTTCAGTCTGGCTTTTGGTGGTTCTTGGTGTTTTTGCTTAGTAATTTTGGATTAAATGTTCTTGGTCAGTTTCTCTCACCCTTGGTATTTTTCCTTTGTGGTTTTGGGTTGGTGTTTCTACTTCGTTCTTCTTGCTCCGTGTTTTTTGGCTGGTAGTTTGCTCTTTGTTTTTCTTGCTTTGTGTTTTCCTTGTGTTCATGTTAATGTGTTTTACACCCTTGTGTTTTCGCTTTGTTAATCCCCACGTTAGTTCAGTTTCCCATTTAGTGTCCTGTTTCCCATTCTTTTGTTAAATCCCTTTTGCGATTATGTCCAACACTTCACTACTCCAGATGTGACATCTCCTCATTATAAATTACATGTATTGTCAGTTTGAAAGAAGTGAAATTTAATACAGTCTTAATGAAACTTCAGTATGACACATTTCTAGAAATTTTGCACAATTGGAATTTATTTCCATGTATTATCTGAGCTGCTTATCCCAACTGGGGTTGTGGGGGTACTGAGACTGCCCCAGTGCTCATAGGGTGAAACACAAAGGAACACCCTGCACAGTTTGCCAGTCCAGACACACAGACAAACACACTCACGCACACACACACACACACACACAACTAGAGGCAATTTAACATCTCCAATTCACCTGACATGCATGTCTTTGATACTGTGGGAGGAAACTGGAGAACCCGGCAGAAGCTCACCCAGCCATGGGGAGAACATGCAGGCTGTCCCAGCCTGGAATCGAACCCAGGACCTTCTCACTTTGATGAAACAGCTCTAATCATGCTTTAATGCAGATATACATAAACTGAATCTGTTCTTATTTGCTACCTCATTACACAATATTCCCCAGAACAGGAGGTGGCAAGTATTTGCATATATATGCATGTATGCGGTCATATATAAATGCACTTTTTGTAACATCACAAAAAAATTAATTTAAACTGATATGATTTTGCTCAGTTTCCACATATAGACCGTGAACAGGGGAGTAAGAGGTATGTTCTGCAACTTTAATAGAATTAAAGCTGAATTTTGTGTTCATTAATAAATGAGAGTCAATGAGATTTCTCGTCACTTTTCCTGTAAACAGGTCAGATGCAACAGTTAATGTTACTGTTCTCTTTTCAAATTCGGTGCTCATACAGGCACACAAATAGCTCACACATATCACCCCCTCCCTCCCTGTCTCTTTTTTAACACAGCACACAAATGAGGGTAGAAAGTGTTCTAACAAGCTTGAATCCAGTTCCTCACTTCTTTTTTTAGTGTCTATTGATTGCTCGTCCCGATGGTGCTCTAACAGGCCGTTGTCATGGCGACGGGCCGGCTCCCCTGCCCCCGGAGAAAAGGAGCGGGTCCTTTTTTGTGCCGCTCTAGCGGAGGGAGGAGATGAGGCGCTGCGGCGGAGGTGTAAATGAAAGTGTATTCTTGGGAGGATGGAAGAGCCATAGTGGGCTTTTTATCACACTCCATATCTGAGACTAATGTCAGTGTGTGTGGAACCTGCGGAAGGTGCGAGAAGCATCTCTCTCTGTCTGTCTCTCTCTCTCTCTCTCTCACACACACACGTGTCTATCTATCTATCTATCTATCTATCGATCTGTCTTTCTATCTATCTATCTGTCTGTCTGTCTGTCTGTCTATCTGTCTGTCTGTCTGTCTATCTATCTATCTACCTGTCTGTCCGTCCGTCCATCCATCCGTTTGTCCTTCCGTCCGTCCGTCTATCTATCTGTCCATCCATCTGTCGATCCATCTGTCTGTGTGTGTAGTTTCTCTCTGTTCTGTTCTGTTTGTTAGATGCTGTAAAGGACACTGTGTGCTTTAGTCCAGCTCTGACCGTGTTCAGTCTCACATTATACAAGGTGAAGCCATCCACAGCCGTTTATCTTGCGCAGCACATTTCTTCAGCATTAGACTGAGACTCATCCAGCACCGCTGAACTACACGGTTGCGCAACCTTACAGTCAGCAGGGTTAAAATAACAGTGTTTATGGTGAACTGCACAAAAGGCCGCTTTCTAGCTGTCGAACATGAGGAAAAACTCTGCCTTTTCTCTCTAAATCACTCAAATGAATAGGAGACATTCACTCAATCATTTGTACTGTCCAGTTTATTTAAAGGCCTTTAAGCCTGACAGACTTTTCTGTAATTTAACCTTCTTGACCTTTGACTTCGGAGCATGTACTCCCTTTCCATCATGCAGTGTGCTGCCTTCTCCCCCCTCAGTCACTCGGAAGAACCAGAAACATTACCTCAGAACATCATTCTGTATTGTCCATCTCCATTTAAAAGCCTTTCTGTGAGGAGTTTGTGCTGGACCTTCCTGACCTCTGGCTCCTGAGCGAGTCTCTCCTTATGTAAGTCTTCAGCGGAAGATGTTCAGCAGAAAAAAAGGAGCGTGACCAGTTTTTTTTTGTGCTTTGTCCTGTCACTTTTAATCGCTTCCAGTTGCTGGTATTTCCTGGCCATCAGTGGTTGTGGAGACGCTGCACTGCCGCCTCCTTTGAGCTCCTTTCTAATTACCATGGGAACAATCACAAAATATTAATGGAGCAGGAGAACCCCCAGGTTGAGCAGATGGCACATGACCCTTACACTCATGGAGAGCCTATCTGGAGCCGTCAGCAGCTTTTTAACACCCCCATACACGCACAAACACACACACACGCACACACACATACCCACACACACGCACACACACACACACATTCACCACACACACACATTCACTCACACACACACATACCTTCACACACACACACACACACACACACACCACACACATACCTTCACACACACACCACACACACATACCTTCACACACACACACACACCCCACACACACACACACACATTCACACACTGCTCGCTGCTTTCTTTGTGGCATGTAGTGTACACATACAAACTAATACACACAACACAGTGTCAAACGTTTGTGGACATTTTGCTTTTCCAGTTAAAAAAAAATACACATTAGAATGTCAAATAACTAGATTTATTTCAAGGGAAATGTGACAATACACATGCAAACATTCTGTTGCTGTTATGACAAAATTACGTTAATTGTCCATTAGAGAAGGAGGAAAAAACATTCTTAACACTAAACATTCTAAATGTTCTAAATTTATCAGTCATTTAAGGCAATATTGCTAATTTCTACCATTTAGTCACACTAGCAAACGTATTATTAAAATTAGATTATTAGAACTAGGCCATCTGATTGAATCTACCTAGATACCATGGGGTAAAAGTTGGATCTTTGTTGAGCATTTCAAGTGTTAAAGCTAAATAGACCCAAAGGATTAGCACACAACGATTTTATGCTAACAAAGCCTTTGAAAGCAATTGATACTTTCTTTACTGAAAAGTAACAACAAAATAAATCAAGTTTCAACTATTCGTTGGCCCACGTGAGGTGTGTGGGTGTGGTGAGCTGTTGAAAAGCAGGGGTCACTGCATGTCGTGTGTAAACATGTGTATGAGCGACCTGACGGACCCCTGAGTGGGTTAATTTACTACCCTTCTATTCGAAACAGATGATCGTCAAGTTGTTAAAGCTTTGATCATGTGACCGACTTTGAGCTTAGCTTGGCCATGTTTCCCCATCCACTAAGGTTTGGTAAACAACCTTCCCCTCTGTCAAGGGATGTAATCCTAGATCCTCTCTGTGAAGCTAGGGTTATTTTCACTTTATGAAGTTTATCGCATCAGACACTCCCACTGCAAGAGCAACCTGACATGGAATTTGGGGTCACTGTTTGATTTTGCCTTTCTTCTGAACAAGAGCCTTATTGTGTTCTTCAGATGCCCTATCCAACACAAGCCCTGAGTTCAGCATCCATGTGTGGAAGCAGATCAATGACATCATACAAAGATCAGCTCAAAAAGTCTATGCAGGAGGCAAAAGTCATTCTAAATTACAGTTTTTATTATGCACATCAACCCTTATCTTCAGAAATAACAAGAACCATAATAGAACCATAATGCGTCTCCAGAAAAAACGAATACACTATGGATAGCTGCTGGGCAGCTGGTGGTTAGGGAGATGCCCCTGCAATCGGAAAGTTGTAGGTTCAAATCCCAGGACTGCCAGTGGCACCACTGAGGTACCCTTGAGCAAGGTACCATCTCCACACACTGCTCACTGGGTGCTGCGTTGCTGGCTGCCCACTGCTTCATTCGGGTGAATAGATTAAATGCAGAGGACTCAAGTAATTTCCTCCGGGATCAATATATTATATATAAAAAAAATAGGTCTTGGACTAAGTCTTGAACTTCCACTATATAGTCTAGGTCTTGTTCTATATATAGTCTAAGTCTTAGTCTTACATGATATGCAGTCTAGGTCTCAGTTTTGCTCTGTGTACAGTATAAATCGGCTTCTCAAATCACATATAACTTTACTATACATACTACACTAATGAATGTACAGTTTGTGAGCTTTGGACTTATGCCTTGTCTTGGTCAAGATCTTCCGCTATATATAGGCTTGGTTTTACTCTGTATAAGTCAACCTCTGGTCCTTTGGAAACTATTTGAATGTTTAAATGTTTTTTGCACTTTTAAATGGTCATGTATAACAGACCGTGTAAACTGTTGTATTTGGTTCTTTAAAGAACCTTTTAACATGGTCCTATATAAAACCAAAGAGGGATATACTACTGTTTCAAGTCAAGTGAAACCTTCTTTTAGTACAAAATACTACAAAATACTATATTTTTGTGTACACAAGGTCTAGAAAGTACTAATAGTTTCTATAATTCTATAATTCTATAATGGAAATGCCAGAATCATCTTGTTGCTTTATATAGCCAAGGTTCTTTTTTTAGTTGTCACAGTTCTACATATAGTCCTTACTTTTACTAATGAACTCTTGAAGAACCACCTTTTTAAGAGTGTATAGATGTAGATATTTTTACACTTGAAAAAGAAACACATCTCATGATTTACTGAAACTGTTTTGCTTTAAAAAACCTTCCATAGTTTATTCTGGAATCAAAGTAGTTCTTCCATGGCATTGCTCCAAAGAACCCTGTATTTTTAAGAGGAGTGTAGGTGTGTTTGAACAATGAAGTCACCTAATTGTGTGGACTGAGGCCTTCTGGTTTAGCTTTACTTGTAGCTGTGTTGTCTTGTTTATCTTTGTCATGCAGATTTCTGTTGAGTGAGTGAGTGAAGCTACACATAAAAAGCTGCCAAACAGGAAAAAAACACTTCACACAAACAGATCAGCAGCCCACACCAACTTCAACAATGTGCAATTTCTCTCTTAGTCCATGCTTTATAACAGCCAGGACCAACTACAGAAGAACACAGTTTGCTGTGCACTGATTACAGCTTCTTTAATCAGAATCAGAATCAGAATACTTTATTGATCCTGGAGGAAATTGCCTTAGAACTCATTAAAATCTGATTTCAGTAAATATAATCAATGTAATACAGTCTAGAACCAGTGTTTGTTCTCCTACACGCTCGCCGTTTGCTGCTCTTTCTCTCGGTGCGCTGCCACTCGGCCGCTCTCCGGACCCCCTCCCTCTGTGGGTTTTCCTGAAAGATCTTTTTCCATTTGTTTCTAAGACCTAAAATAAAAGAAATCTGTTCATTTTTGCTCTTTATGTGCTTTTGCATGTGACGCCATTGTTAAAACTCCAGTAGCGGTTGTTATCACATATTTTTTAAATCACAGTAACTTTGGTTCTACGTGACACAGGAACACCAAACAAGCTCAGCATGACGTCTGACACCTCGAGCACCAACACAAACCGGTTGCGCTGCGGATCCATGCTGCTCATGTTCTAAGGGTTAAAGAGAGGGGTTCATTGGAGCAGTGCCATGAAACAATGTTTCCCAGACCTTGTACCGGAGAACTCATAGCTTATTTTTTCTGGAATTTTCCATGCTCACACCTGATCCAACTAATGAACTAACTGACTAATTAGGCCTTGCCTGGTTTGATATGAAAGCACTAAAATGTGCAGGACAGCGGGGCCTCCAGGACCGAGGTTGGGAAACACTTCTACAGAAGAACCACTTTTCTACAGAAGAACTGACCCTATACAGAGCAATCTGATCCAGGATCAGCCCAGCATATGACTGCTTTGTGAAACGACTGCCAGTAGAGCTGAAGTTTTATTGATGCAAGTCATACTGAGTCCTAAACCACATCCACGAGTCTGAACCACCTTAATGAAGTGCTGGATGCAGTTTGAGAGATGTTTTAGGGAATTTTTTTTGTGGAAACAATTTGGGGTATTGAATTCAAACAGTTTTGGGAACTAGCTTTAAATGACAAGTAATTGAATACATTATGGTATAATTAACTATATTGCTTACTATGGATGAATAAATAAAAGAGAGCATCCTTAAAATCAGGTTACGTATATACATACAGTACGTATACTTAGTTCCATTAGGTCGTGTTGTTGCTGATCCTGAAAACCAAAAACCATAGTGAACCCGATCCTGGACTGATGATGCGT
>JBBPCZ010000040.1:9162488-9196780 GCA_037974445.1 Brycinus macrolepidotus | reverse complement strand
CAGGAAGAATGACAGAGAAGGGGAGAGACAGACAGGCAGAGAGAGAGAGAAAGAGAGAGAGAGAGGGAGAAAGAGAGAGAGAGAGAGAGAGAGAGAGAGAGAGAGAGAGAGAGAGAGTGCCAAGTCTGAATGTAGTTTATAGTTGATTTTTCACACTGTTCACTTTGCTGAGTGTTTAAAAGTATTACTGTGAAAATTCTGCAGTGACCTCAGCAACTGTTCACACGAAAAAAGATGAAGAACGATTTCATTTTAAACAAGAGCTGGGCCCCTTAGTCCTCAGCAGGCTTAGGAGAGGCCATGAGCTGATCTGAAAGGAATTTCATCAACATTTTGTGTCGTTTGTCAGGTTCAGACCAAGATAGACAAAAAACAGATACTAGAAGTGCTCCAAAACCACAGTGCACAAACAAATCTGAATTGTGATACCAAAAAGCTGAGTCCAAGAGATGAATCCAAACAGTCCGAGTCCAGAACGGAAAACGAATCAGCGAACAAAACAAAGCGGCGAGACAGGAATTGAGAAAGTTGAGAAAAAACGGGGAAATTCAAACCAGACAAATCAAATAACAGGATATAGAAAACACTCAGCATGCAGGTATAGTCCACTGGCAAAACTTTGCAAATCTAGATGCGTAAGTCTGATCTATTTATGTCCATTAATCAAAGTCATGTGATTAGAACTCAGGTGAATTAGATCTAGGCATTATTAGTCACTGTGGGTAAAAGGGGCAGAGTCTGGGGTTCTGATGGGATCTGACATGTATCAGTGTATCCACACGTGTCTCTCACTAATATTCCTTTCTTGTATTATCATACCTGTTCTATTGCACACAAGCGGCTAATGAACCTCACTAACAGTGCAATGAAAATAAACGGAGCTTATTAATGATTGGATTAATCTGAATTTATCCAGACGGGACCGAACAGTCCTGGGACAGTGGGAGCATTAAACCCGCTGATAGCAGCATGGGTGATCGCTATGAAAGGAATAAAGCCTGGTGAAATGATTACCAGTTTGGTGCATGGTGATGGTCTTTGTGTCTGTGGTCTTTGTGTCTGGTCAGTGTGGTTATGTAGGTTAATGCTGATGGAGCAGGAGTGGGCAGAATGTGCCTCCATTGCCCTGGGCAGTGTCTGGAGCAGCCGCTGTGTTGCTGTGTTACTGTAATGCGAGCTGACGCTAAGGTCTGTGCTCTTATTCCGCACCCCCCCCCCCCCCACACACACACACAGCTGATCGCGCTCCTTCAACTGCCATGTCAATGACCCCTGCACACAGACAAAAGAAAACCCAGCGAAATGGATTTCCCCCACATCGTTACACTGGTGGAGACTGTGGAGACTGATATTTTTGTCTGTAATAATTACTGTACAGCGGGGGTTCCCAGACCTTTTCATACCAGGAGCACTTGGAGACGTGTGTCCCAAGACCCACCAAAATATTTGATACATAAACTTATCAAAAAGGTCCTTAAAGGTCAACTCCAAGGTCAAATTTCATCTAATAGGTCACATTTTTCGATGAAATACTGATTTAAAAAAATTAAGGGGCTAAATACTAAAATTCAGTCACAACGTGAGCATTTAATCTGTGGTGCTTGTTCTTCCACCCAGTGTTTATGTCTTAAAGTGCCACCGTCCTCACTGTGTGAAGATGTGTTATTATTGATGAAATCCATGTCTTTTTATATTTACTATTTTTTTCATTACTACTATAATTGAATGTATGTTTAATAACATAAATTTAAAAACCTCTTGTAGAACATCCATTCATTTTTTGGAATATTTTTATTCTACCCTGTTTAAATCACAACATAACATGCATTCAGACAGAGATGGACGCATTGCAGTAATGAGAATATCAGCAGAAAATGCAATAAAATATAAAAATATTTTATTCTTATGTTGAAATTATTGTTTGTGCAAGGTAGAGAGCACTATTATCTTTATTGCGATTCTGTGTTATACTGCTAAATTGTATGTTTCATATTTAAAATGTTTACTGCCATGGTATTTTAATGATTTCATGAGAATCACCCATGAAAATCTGCCAGTTGAACATCTTTGGTTACACTACAGGCCAGAAGTTTGAGCCCACTCTCGGATTTAAAAACAAACAAATAAATAAATAAATGATACGCTGTTTTTTCAAAATTGTATTACAAGAAAACATTAGAAATACTTAAAACAAATGCAGCTGGCTGGTTTTCATTATTTTATAGTGTGTAGTAACACATTATTTAGCCACAGAGGTTCAAACTATTGGTTTTGAAGAGACACACCAGGTCTGCCTGTAGTGCACTGACATTCACTTTGTGTTGATCATGAAAAAAGAAAAATGTCACTCAGATCATCAACATCACACAAGTCTCATTGGACAAAACTTCATTCTTCAACAGGATAATGATACCAAGCCTTTTCAAAATTGTGCCAAAATTATATCCAGTCCAAAATAGCAAAACATTTTGAGAATTTTGTCTTGGCCTCCCCATTTTCAGATCTTTCTCCCACTGAGCTGCAGGGATGAACTGGACCCACAAGTTTGAAATGAGCATCCAGCAACTGAGACAGAACTGTCTGCTGCTTAAAAAGGTGCTGGGAGGGTTCAGACACAAGTTATTTCCAAAATTGCTGTAAAGGATGCTACAAATCTGTGCTCCTGTGATGAAGGCAAGGAGTGGTTATTTTGAAGAAACTCGTATAGAAGCTTTCGCATGGATTAATTCACACTTACAGTGTATATTGTTATTTTATACTCCAAAACCAGTCAGTTACATTTGTTTTCTTGTAAAACAATTTTGAAAGATGTAAAGAGGTATTTGGCTGACACCCTTATTCAGAGCGACTTACAGTCATTAGTTACAGGGACAGTCTTAAAGTGTGTGTGTGGGGGGGTGGTGTTGGTGGTTGGGGCTACTTCCACCGTGAGCAGTGTATTGTTTATGTTTTGAAAAAAATCTGAGGGTGGGCCCAAATTTCTGGCCTGTAGTGTATATAACATACATACTAAGAGTTATGTAACACACATAATTATAATATATATTGTTATTAGTATAGAATTTTTTAGAATATTGATGCATCTCCTGTCAATACATCTGTAGCCCATTTCCCCTAAACTACATTAGCAATGTGCACAATTTGGGGGCTAGTCGATAGTGGTACAGCAACTTGGCAACACACAGCGACCAATTTGCTGCTGGTGTGAGTGCAGGGTAACACTGTTTGTTGGGCTGTTATTCAAAATGACCATATTATGTAATATTGTTTAATGTGTAAACAGATCATTTGTGGTTTATATAAAGATCATCTGTGCTTTATATAGCTCTATTCCTGGACCAAGTCTGAGCTCTGAAACACATCTTGAAGAGCGACCAAATTAAACAGCCACTGTATACACAGCGACCAAGGGGGGCAGTTTATCTGCCATTTAAAAGAAACAGGATGTCTAATTTTGTGCCACTGTGCCACACAGGCATTGCACTGCCTTCACAAAATTAAACAAATTACACACATGAGGGACTAAACTCAGCTTCCTGAGCCCAGACATGTTTCCTTCAGGACCTTAAAAACATCTCTTGGCTTGCAGCTTCTCAGAGTGATAGACATCTGTCCTTTATGTCCTCTCCTCATTTCGTTAGTGGGAAAGGGCAACATCAGGGCAGTTCAGGAGAATCTGATTAGCCTTCTCCTTGTTTGTTTTGAACACTGTGGCCTTGAGGGGTTAACGCAGTGTGTGTGTGAATGTCTCGGCACACAGGGTCCACCCTGACCTGATGGCCTGATAGAGGAAGGTAGAGATTTAAACACGAAACCAAAACACTGAAAATTAACATAAAGCTTAAAAATGCTTTGTAGATTACAAACACCACAGATCTGCGTCTTTGCAGGTTTTCATGGTGTCTGATCTTCATTCAGATTAATCATGGAATATGGAAGATTGCTAAAAGCAGACGTGTTTATATTTGACCAGAACTTGATAAGCAAGCTGAAGTCTAAGCAGTTCAGGTGTCTGGTTATTGTTTTGCCAGATATCTTAAAGATACAGTACATTTAGGGGTTTAAAGATTTAGGAGAACACGTGCAATATGAACAGTCAGTTCTTGAAGTTGATGTGTTGGAAACAAGAAAAATGGGTGAGAGTAAAGATCTGAGAGATTTTGACAAGACCCAAATTGTGATGGCTAGACTACTAGGTCAGATCTTCAAAACAGCAGGGGGTTCCCAGAGTGCAGTGGTCAGTACCTACCAAAACTGGTCCAAGGAAGGTCCCCGGGGAACTAACAACAGGGTCAAGGGTGCCCAAGGCTCATTGATTTACATGGGGAGTGAAGGCTAGCCCACCTGGTCCGATCCCACAGAAGAGCTACTGTAGCACAAACTGCTGAAAAACCTGATGCTGGCTCTGATAGAAAGGTGTCAGAACACACTGTGCATCACAGCCTGCTGCGTACGGGGCTGTGCAACCACAGACCGGTCAGAGTACCCATGCTAACCTCTGTCCATTGTCAAAAGTGCCTACAATGGGCATGTGAGCATCAGAACTAGACCATGGAGAAATAAAGCTAGTCTGGTCTGATGAATCACATTTCCTTTATGTCATGTGGACAGCCAGGTGCATGTGTATCACTTACTTGGGGAAGAGATGCGCCAGGATACATTGTGGGAAGGCAGCAGAGGGAGTGTGATGACAATTACCACCTACCTAAACATTGTTGCAGACCAAGTACACCCCTTCATGGACAACGGTGTTCCTATAGGCAGTGACTAAACTGCTCTAGGTTGAACAGGCAGCTATCTGTAGTTTTTTTCTTTGACATTCAAACAATTAAAACAGGCTGTATTTCCAAGTTAGTTTCCATATAGCATAAACATAAAACTATTTAATTTGATTTAACTGTTATTTTAAGAAAAATGCTGAATTGCATTGATTACTGATTTGATTCACATTAACAGCAAATTGTACGTAGTTTTAGTGCTCCCAGTCAGATGACATGCTTTGTTTTTCAAGTGAAAATAAGTATGCTTTACTTAGAGCACATTTAAGTATGGAATTTGCCAGCAAATTTGAATGCGTAGTTTCTATTTATCTAAGTGTAACATACTGAAAGGAAGAAGTGTCAGAGTTTTTATACAGACCACATTTCATGACATGTATTTGCATTTTGTATTTTATTTTTCCCCCTATTTGTTAAATTCTTTAAACAAGCAGTAATTGTGCATTAACATGAGCAGCAGTGTGTTCAGGGTGTGTACTTATTTACACTTAGAAAGTAATCAAAATGGCCTTTTCATTTGAAAAGGGGTCCCCAAACTTTTTTTATATTACTGTGTGTACATATTTGATCACACCAGCTTATCTAAAATGGACTTAAGTTCGATTCATTAATATAAAGTCTGGTTCTTAGAGTCAGAGTGTGTCTCCTCTGGTGATGAAGGGGATCGGTAAAAGCCGTCTGTATACAGTAATGCCAGGACTCTACATTTAACCCAGTTCAGACAGATTTATAGATGTGAGCAAGGGTCTGCGTTAGTCTGGTTTTACCCTAACAGTGGATTATGTCAGAAGTTTGTTGAATCAACACCGGACTACAAGTAGTGAATGTGTCTTGGCTCGCAGACAACTTCATTACAACCCCAAACAGGCTGCAGGAATGAATCGTTTGTTTGTGTTTAGTTTCCTATAGTTAAATTCTCCTTTAGATGTTCCTGTTTTTACTCGAAACAGAATGGAGAATGCAGCCTCAGGATCCTCCTCAGGGGGTGAGGGGGTGGAGGGGGGTTTTAGGTTCAATAGTAAGGTTAAGTTTAGGTGAAGGGTGAGAATAGAGGTGTGTGATATGGCAAAATATAATAAAATGATACTTCAAGAGATTTTCAGGATATGATATGTCACAATATTAATTTTTGGACACCTGTTTAGTAGGACCAAAAAGTAGTGCTCAAAAAATTAAGTACAATGAACTAAACAGTTAATCCTCTCTTTGTGATACAACATGCAATTGGTCAGTGTTTCTTAAGTATCGACTTGTTTTATGCTCTACAAGCTGTATTGTGAAGTTATGTGATGTAACTTATCACAATAACGACACATATCGCCATATGCCCAACTATAGGTTAGAATAAAACACATATAGTTATGTGTAGTTCTAGGGTTGTCACAATAAAAAGGAAGACTCATTTATAAGCCAAACAAGTTTTCTTTTGGATCTTCGGGTTTATCTCAAGATCTGATTATTTGAGACGAATAAATATCAGAGCAAAAAAAGAAATTTCATTTTAAGATCTTAAATTAGGACTGAGATTAAGTGTGAGAAAATGGTTAAAATCCCATATTGATGTTAAACTGAGCTCAGTTATGTCTAGGAGAAACAGGCTGGACAAAGAAGAGATCTTATTCTGAATTTTCCTTTAATCTGGGAAGGGCCATCCTACCCACCCAGAGAGACTGAGGTCAGTTGTTCTCTCTTGGACTTTCGGCTGTGGATGGCTGTGGGATCACTGGGGATAGAGCTTGCGATATCCAGACAACAGGGTCAATACTTACAGACAGTTACGCCAATCTGGAGCCCACATATCAAATATTTGATGTGTCACAAGACTAAACTCTTCTCATCATCTGGACACCCAGCGTTCATTGGATTAAACACAGAAAAGCTCAAACTGTTACAGCCTAATTAACATCTCTGATTTAAATTAAGTTTCTTTTATTCGAGAGAGCTTTCATATGTATCTGATTCAGGGCCACGAGACCTTACCAAGAGATGGTCAGAATGAAATTAATGTTTTTTTTCTACTACACGCATGAAATATATCATCTTATATCATCAGCTAACTTGAAGTTCCTGTCAGTAAAGACTGTAGAAACATTTGGTATTTCTTTCTTCTTCCCAAATCAGATCTGATCAGCGCTAACGATCGCTGCAGTGAAGATTTGTTGGTTTCAATTATGATGCCTGTGGATCGTTGATATGGGTCTCTTAGAAACACCAATGCGAGCCATCAAGACTTAAAGGCGGATCCACGTGAAAACTGTATGCAATGTGTCATACACTCAGTAATGTTGCCAAAAAGGGTTCTATGCTTGATCCAGTAGAAGAACCATTTTGGTTCTCTAAAGAACCGCTCAGTGGAAAATCATTAAATCATCCTCATTATGTGCATTCTTATCTTATTATTATGTGTAATAGTCTACCATGTGCAATGTCATGTGCAGTTTCTTACTGGGTGCTAAATCATGTCATTATGTGCAACATCTTATTATGTGCAATAGTCTTACCATGTGGAATATCACTGCTTATGTTAATATTACTGATCTACTACTGATCTCTGTTACATTCAATAACAGACTACTGACCACCATTTGTCTTATTAGTAATTCACTTAACTGTAAGTTATTTATCTATAGTATTTATACCCAGCATTGTGCATATAGTATAGTGTATTTCATATAGAGTATTTTCTGCAGAGTTTTTATTGGATTTATTTAGCCTCTATATTTTATATTGTTCTTGTTTCTGTGTCTCTGTGTGTCTGCAGTCTGCATAAGCAATTTCCTCCGGGATCAATAAAGTCTTCTGATTCTGATCTCCTTTATGCTCTCAGTTACATTTACAGCAACTTTCATTGAACGGCGGTCCATTCAGAGCCCGTCTTGATCGGAACAGTTCACTGGAGGAATGTTCGCCACAGGAAACAGATGCACGGCATATCTTGACCTCTTGACCTTTGTTATCTGATCCACAGTGAGTTGCTCTGATCTGCAACCCCAGGCGTTTCTCAGGACCCTTGTTCTGTCACAACAAACACAGTGTGGATATTTTTGGGTGGTGGACCAATCTGAACTCTGACGTGTGTAGAAACCCCAGCAACACACACACACACACACAGTTTTCCACCACCCTGACGGTGTTACAGCTTTGCTGAGAATCATCCACCTGCAAATAAAATCTGGATTGGCCAGAATCCGACCATTTAATGTTCATGCAGCGACAGATGGGCTAAAGTCTGCAATTGCAATCCAGTTATTGTTAAAAGCAGGATGCAATAAACAAGCATCTTCACTCGTTATTCTGAGATCCTTCTGTGCTTTCAGAGTACAGCTGTCTACCAGCACATTTGTCTATATTCATTCTTTGGAATGGAGTGAGATTTGAAAGCTTCAAACCATTAAGACCATTTCAAATATCTTTCTCCTGTATCACAGAGGAAGCACTCAGTAATGCATCCTAATCAATGAACGGCGATAGCCAATCAACGACCCAGTGTCAGCCTTGGTAGTGCCATGGTGTCTCTAACACATGCCCATTGCACCCATGGAATCCAGTCAAAATGAAATTTCTGTATAATGAAATTTGACGTGAAATGCTCTTTTCTAGAGAAATTTACCAGAATTGTTCAAAGTGATGGTGAATGTCTGAATGTCTTTATTTAGTATTTTAAATGTCTATGTTTGGTTAGTTAAAAGTTATCACATGAAATAATTATAAATATTTTATAATAGTTCTTCTGACAGTTTGAGAGGTCACAGTAAGTCATACTGTCTCCAAAACCACAGTGACGAGTCACCTTAATGAAGAGCTGAATGAGGTTTGAGCAATTTTAGAGAATGCTTAGAGAATGTATTGACTTGTAGTGTTTGTTAACAGGGTTAGCCTTATAGCTCCAGTGCTACATAAAAGAAGCTAGCTGATCGACTACATCTAGGATAGAAAAGAGTACAAATTTGATTTTCACCGAACAATCCCTTTAAGTGGATCAGCATGGATTCTCAATGAACTATTTAAGCCCATATCTACAGTAATGAGAAGCTGTATTGTTTCTCTCTTCCCATTGCCAGTCATTAGCACAACTCCCTGCCTGGACAACAAGCCTGAACTGCTAGTGAGACACAGCAAATTAAAAATATCTACAGTGCCCCCGATGCCCCTCAACAGAATTTGTGCCTTTGTGTCTTTGTAATATCTAATAACCCTTAGAACTCAGAGTGTATCAGTAAACTCTGATTTCAGTAAATATAAACTGTGTAATCAGTCTAGAACTGGTGTTGGTTCTCCTACACGCTCGCCGTTTGCTGCTCTTTCTCTCGGCGCGCCGCCACTCGGCCGCTCTCCGGACCCCCTCCCTCTGCGGGTTTTCCCCACCCACTTGTGGGCGGAGACTATCCTGAAAGTTCAGAGATCTTGTGTTTTTTCTGTTTGTTTCTAAAACCTTTGGTTCTTTATGGACTTTTACGTGTGATGCCGTTTTTAAAACCCCAGTAGTGTTTATTATTATTATTACGTTTTTTAAAATTACAATAACTTTAGTCCTGCATGACACAGGAGCACCAAACAAAGCTCAGCCAAACAAAGCAAAGTCTGACACCTCCAGCATCAACACAAGCCGGAGGAACTGCCATATAAGGAGTTGTTTTGCTGTATGATGATAATTTACCATTTATTGTGTTTCCAGCATGGATCTGTGCCGCTCGGGTTCTAAGGGTTAATGAAAAACAGAATTCAGTTTGAATGGTGGTTTGAGTGGTTTGATCTACAGTAATGAGAAGCTGTATTGTTTCTCTCTGCCCATTGCCAGTCATTAGCACAACTCCCTGCCTGGACAACAAGCCTGAACTGCTAGCGAAACATAGCAAACTAAAAATATCTACAGTGCCCCCGATGCCCCTCAACAGAATTTTAGTCACTGAGGCCTCAATAAGGTGTTTAACTATGCTAAATGTTACGGGCTGATAATATAGCAGTATATTCCATTATTTCATTCATGTGGTACTATATTCTGTTTGTATATAGACAGGGTCCAATACGCAGTGTATATATCTATTATATTATACAGTAGTGTGCAGAAGTCTTAGACACCTGCAAAATTAATATTCAAAAACTGTTTAGAGCAGTGAGTGTTTTTTTACATTAATATTACTAAATATACTAAACAAAATGAAAAAGAATAAATACAAATAACATTCTACAGTAAATAGTGATGTTCTGTTCAGTACAGTGTTCTTTGTGGAAGTCCAGTGTTACTGTAGTTTCCATCAGAAACCTGGTTTGACTCAGTCAGTCCTTCATTAAATTAAATCAGGAGCTGCTGATGGAGTTTCACAATCCAAACAACGGCTGGAGGAACCGAGGAGGAATCTGGAACTGAACCTGTGTTCTCCTCACCAGCTCACACAATATCAACTACTATCAAGTCTACTGTTAAATTTGCCAGCAGAAAAACACATTAAATTATTGAGGACCAATTAAGGGAAATGACTTTAAATAATATGCATAGTTGCTTAAGACTTTTGCATAGTACTGTATTCTGCATGTGAAGGCATGGCTGATTTTGGTATGAATTCACACACACACACACACATACACACACACACATACACACACAAACACATATACACACACACACACACACAAACACACGTACACACATACACACACACACACACACACACACACACACACACCACTCTCTCCATTTCCAAGCTGGCTTGCGACCCTTAGGGTCATTAGCACATTCTTTTTTAAAGGGGATTTCACACAGCTTGAGGTTTTTCCTTCCTTTTTCATTCTTTCACAGGCCCTCTTTCCCAGCAGCGGCCTGGCAGCGTCTGGACGGGGATGCCACGCTGGCCGAGAGCTCTGGAGGTGCTCTGTTCCAGGGTTTTCCCTCCGCTTTCTCTCTCTCTCTCTCTCTCTCTCTCTCTCTTCCTTCACATTTCTACCTCACTCTCCCATCCTTCCTGATGACCACCACCCGCCCACTCCACCGTCCTTGCTTTCGTTTCCCCCATTGCAGCACCGCTTCTTGGAAGTCTGTCTGCTGTTTGGACCCCTGGAGACCATTTAACCCTCTTTTTTAATCATCTTGTTAGTTTATCACACAAATAAAGTGGAAATTCTTTCCCACAGATCCCCACAGGCTGCTAATGTTTCGCTAAAATAAACCTCTCAACGTAGTGGCATTAGTGCAGACGTGAAGTGAATCGTTTTAGTGTAGAAGAACAAAAGGCACAAATAAAGTGTGATAAGATCTTTTCCGCAGGGCCAAATGACTAGACTCACATCCCCTGATTGTTTCCCTTTACACCGTTCAGCCCCACTGACTCCTTGTTTGGTTACATGTAAGGTCGAACAGGGCTTTTGTTATTATTATTATTATTATTATTAGGTAGGTGAATGCCAGCTCGAGCAGGACGGCGCTCCACACTTTGGGGCACAAAGACACGTCCACTATTCTTTTAAGGGTTAATTCTCAGACTGTGAACATAAATAAATAGCCTAGGAGTTTCAATGCGACTATTGTTCTTAAAGTTCTTTCATGTTTCCTAAACAAGTATAAGCCATTCATACTCTGGTGTGGACACAATAGAAACTTTGAGTCATCATCCCTAAATGACATAATGCTCATGCCTCTCTGAAGACTTGATTGGACAAAATGACATCATCAGAAAAGAACTGAGACGGGATAGTAAGGCTGTCCCTCCTTCCGTCAAAGAGCATCACTATATCTGCATATACAACATACTACTCTCTCTATCTGTCTCTCCATCTCTCTTACGTTTAGTCACTACTTTTCCAGATCTCATGCCCACCCCCCCCCACAGGGCTTCCAGGAAATGGTCATTTGGAGACGTAATTACAGGCTCTTCCTCTCCAAGCCTCATGCATCCAAGGCCATGCTGACCAGCCTTACTCAGCCTCACATCACTTCTGTTTCTGTTCATGTTTGATCGTCTGAATTGCGTGGAGGAAACGAGACGTCCTTCATTTCTGGAATACTCCAGCCTTGACTCAAACATGTTATGAAAGCCTGACCGGATGTGCCATTAATTTAACCCCTGATTCTTAAACCCAGGTTAAGTCTAAACTCACTCCAAATAGGGTTTTTAATGCTAGGGCTGTCCATTCAAACAGTGAATCACAATGAATCGCATTCATATTATTGCATGTAATTTGAAAATCATTTTTTTCCCATGTCTAAAGTAGTGCAGTCTGTTAAAGCATTATAATACATGAACTCAGGCTCACATGAAGCTGAACAAGAAAACTGTAAAACTGTAAAACTATATATAAAGTGTATATATAGAAGTGTATATCTAAAACTATATATATATATATATATATATATATACATGCTCATGTCAGCAACTCCTAAATGACAGACAGGATTTTATTGTAGCAGTGCATGAGCAGCTGGGCTTCAGTCTGCACAACTACAAACTAGAAAAATGCATTAATGATGTTAAAAAAGTAAATGCAGTTTAGTCTTAAGAATAGGCTTAATTAAGACCTATTTATTTTGTAACTACTATGAATTGAACTGACCACGCCCCACCCACATCATTTTGTAGCAACTGTTGCTAGGTTGGGCACTCTAATGAGAAATTCCATGGTCAATAAAACAACGTTTGGAGTGAATTATTCATTTTGAATGATACTTATTTTGAATGCGTGTGAATGGTCCCATTTGGACAGACGGCATGAAGATTTTTTCTAAACCGCCTGTTTCTAAACCACCTGGTCCAGCTCTGTAGCACTGAACTGAAAACGATGTTATACTGGAGCTCAAAATAAAGCGTTTCTCTGGTGGTTGAATAGAATTTGTTGCTAAGGAGTAAATCTGTGGGAGGAGCATGGATTGGTCAGTTATGTTAGTTATGTAGTTATGAGGGTGAGGAATTGAAGTCTGGACCCACTGACAGATCCTGATCCTGAGGGTTCAAGGGGTTAAAGAACGGCCTGAGAATTTTCCCAGTGTTCCTGCGGGTTCCTGCTCATATACCCTGTGGACAGCTCATTAGCAAACGTCCCAGCGTGGTTCAGAGGGAGTAAAGAGGCTCCTCCTGTTGGGTGCGTTCTGTCTGCTCCATTGGCACGCTGCACTTCACTGAAGCCCCCATTTACATTCTCTTAGCATGCTTGACTGGCTCCTTTAATATGCTGCCCGGGCCCAGGACGCCCTCGCCCCTTCTCCCTCCCCCTCCACAATCCCCCTCTCCACTATCACCGCTAACAGCCCTCCATCAGCCACCCACACCCTCAAAGCCTCCGAAAATCTCAGGACACACACACACACACACACACACACACACACACTGACAAACTGGAGGGTCCTGAACTCCATACTCTGCCTGCCTACTTCCCACATTCCCTCTTTCTCGTCTTTATCCTCAGCCTTGTTCCTCCTCCCTGGAGAGTGTGTATTAATAGACTCAGTGCTCTTTAGGTCTGACATCTGCTGGAATACTCAATACTCAGACTGTAAATGGGATAAAATGAATAAAAGATACACTTTCTCTTAGTCTAACCAAAGCCAAAAACATACGAACTCATTTGTATGCTGCAGGGAAAATGGCATTCAATTGCACTGATTACATTGGTTATAATTATTATTATCACTGATTACACACTCACTGGTCTCTTCATTAGGTCCATTTACATTGTATCTACACTCATTGTCCATTTTATCAGCTCCACTGACTATATAAGCGCACTTTATAGTTACAGTTACAGACTGTAGTGCATCTGTTTCTCTGCATCATTTGTTAACCCCCCTTTACTCCATTTATCAACGGTCAGGACCCCTCAGGACCACCAGTGAGCAGGTATTACTGGGGCGGTGAATCAGTCTCAGCACAGCAGTGACACTGACATGCTGGTGAGATGAAAGTGTGTGTGTGTGTGTGTGTGTGTATATGTGTTATGCTGGTGCAAGTGAATCATACACAGCAGCCAACTTTGTGTTTCTTCTTTTAGACACAAAAACTGTTAGTCCATCTTGTAAAGTTAGAGAGTATAACTCATCTGTTCATGCAAAGTTTGAGTTAGTCATCCCAGCCATGGGTGGGCTAACAAAATAACAACAACAACAACAACAACAGCAACAACAACAACAGCAACAACAACAATAATAATAATAGTTATATTATTATTATTATTATTATTATTATTATTAATATTATTACTATTATTATCATCTACATATCTGTGCATTCAGTGTTTTTTTATAAGATTCTGAAATAATAATCTGAATCTGAAAAATCATAACTGACTCAGATTGTTGTGAGTTCAGAGACGTATATCTTTATCGTGTACTATTTCCAGTAAGAGTACTGTACTTGTTTAAAGAGGTACTCCACCATGTTTCATTTTTATGGATAATTCGGTCACTCAGATGTAAACAAGCTCATTCAGTTGTTTGATCTGAAAAGGTTAATTGTAGAACTCCAGTTTCTTTACAGTGATGGTGAATGGATCCAGGGCTCAGGATGTCTACAACATAAATATAGAGATTTTATATTCTGTCCAACTCCACCAGTGAACCTATACAAGTCTTCTGAGTGTTTATGTGCAAGGCTGATGATGGTGAAATAGTGGAAAATCTTTCTATTTTACTGCAAGTATCCCTCCACCATGAATTTGTTAAAAAAATATGTTTCAGGCAGTGTATTCATAACCATTTCATGTAATAACTTAGAGACCTGTAATAAGATGCCTGGTTCCATTTTGCACCACTGTAAACGCTTCTGACTGTAGGTTTCTCTAGAATGGAGCATTACACTCCAAACCACTCTGAATTACTCTGTTTACATCTTAGCCACTTAATTATCTGAAAATCTTGAAAAACCAGAGGAATTTTCCTTAACCAGATCCAAGAGTATAAATGACAGCAAAGGTCATTTGTGGTCATCATACTGACATTTTAATGTTGATGGTTTTTGAGCAGAGAAGGCCAATCCCCAGCTCGCTCCCTGCTAAAAAGCCTAATACAATTAGCCTGTCACTGATTATTCTGTGATTTTTCATTTCAGTGCATAATGAATCAAAATGCCGCTGCAAGGAGCTGCTTGCCTGAGATAAAGGATTAATTATCAGGGACAACTGAGTCATTATTGCAGTTTTACAAACATTGCTGATTTGAAGAAATCAAGAGTAGAAAAACTGGAGGGAGGTTTACAGTGGAACAGACCAGACCAGAGCTCTTTATAACAGGAGGTCACTGAGTTTGTTGGCTGACTGTTAGCCGGCGAAAGATTCCCCCATATTCTCCCCACAGAGCCGAACCCGAGCACTTTTCAGTAAAACGACTCAAGCCCTCTGCAGGCTAGACCCCCAAGGAGCGGAATGGAGTGAGACGTTGACGCTTGCATTGGATGATTTATGCCCATTCACACACAGCATATGAGATTCTGTGGGGTTTGCTGACATTTCCAGTTCATAGCTAAGATTGCGATGATTGGAAACACAGCCTGTGTTGTGTTTGGCCTTTCATATTTTAATAAGGCCCTTTTAACAAGGCCTCCTTCAAAACAAATGTCAGAAATATGCAAATCACTGCATTCATGCATAAGCATTATAGGGTTTAGGAAGTGCCGCCCCATGCCCGTTGGCATCTAATTAATTAACCAGACATTTATCAGAACATATCTTGCGTGCTAGTAATGACCTTGAGGCTCTGTTTACTGGGTAGCTATTGTCTCTTTGCACCAGAACCTTTATCTGTATCACTGTTTGGTCTGATGGGCCACACATTGTGCATTACTGGATTCAATCAGCATGCCATTAATATCGAAGTCAGTCATGCGTTGTGAAGCACAGGTACCAATTGGAATTTTATATCCCAGCTGGGATGAAAATCTGGACCGGTATTTCCACACAATCCCATTGTCTTGAATTTGACATCAGCTGCCAGCCACTCGTTCATAAAATCGAGGCTCTTTCCTGCACTGGAACATCTGCACCCACCGCCCACTCTCCAAGAGTGGCCGTCTATCCCGGGACGTCAATTAATTTGGAGCAGCATGCCTCGTCATATGCAGCACCTGAGCCAAAACAGTCCAGGGAAAATATTTAGGATAATTTTATTCATTTATTTTTTCAGAATTACAAATTCACGGTTGAGTCACTTTTTTTTTTTTTCTTGGGAAGCATCTCAAGAGACTGGTTATCACACCCTCAGATGAGTTTCCAGTCCCTCCTATGATGTGTCATTTCAGGGATGTGTCTGGCATGTGAACCCCTTTCCTCCAGAGGGGACGCCACAGGACAGCAGAGTTTCAGCACAAATCGGGTCATGGGCACGAGCCAGACTATTGTGGCTCTGTGAGTCTGGATGTTGTGTACCAAGAGACCATCCATAAGAAACCAGACTGGAAAATGAGACGCAAGCCATCAGCAAGAGAGTCATCCCTGCCATGAGTAACAAGAGTCCATGGACAATCCCTTGTTTTCGTCGTCCAATCGTGGGAAGCAGCTCATCTGTGGAGCCCAATCTTTCAGTCAATACTAGCTAAGTCTTACGAGGGAAAACTTTTTTGGATTCACGCAGCGAGTAAGGCAGCAGCTGTGGTGTCTGGAACTCCTTCTGATTCTCCACAGACAATAAAGCTTCCTAAATGGTTCCTGGCTTGGGACAGTTCTATGAAAAAAACTTTAATTGACCTACAGTTTAAATAAAAGGTGCAACCAAGACTTCTCTGAGAATAACTGAAGAACCATGGATGAAAAAGAGACTTGTGAGAGTGAAGAACCTTATACTTCTTCTTCTTCTTCTTTACTTTCGGCTGCTCCCGATTAGGGGTCACCACAGTGGATCAACTGCCTCCATTTCCTTCTATCCTCTGTATCTTCCTTTCTCACATACTTGTTTTTCTTATTTTAAATGATAGTTTTCTAAAGAACCATTGACTGAAAGGTTCTTCAGGGTCTCAAAAGTGGTTCTCCTATGGCGTTGCGTGAAGAATCTCTTTTGTCAACTTATTTTGAAGAGTGAAGAACATTTATATATATATTGTGGAGGTTCCTTCAGCCATAAATAAGTACTTCACACAGCATACCTGACATTTGAGACAAAATTAAAGAACCATCTGTTGAAAAGTTCTTTAGGGAACCAAAAGTGATTCTTCTATTTCAGAGCATCCTTTTTTCTATTTTGGCACCTTTATGTTTAAGATGTAAGCGGACAGAAAGGTTACCTTTCTCTAATCTGGCTCTAAAATTGAGAGGTCCCTTAAAGTCCTTACAAACTGAACTAGAGCTCTCATGAATAGAGGAGTCTAAAAAAGTTCTTTGGTGCACTTTTAGTAAAAAACAAAAACCTTTCAAAAACCTCTTTTTATTGTAAAGGCTCTTTACTACACTGGCCAAACAAAAATGTTTTGACTTCTAGGTGCTATATAAATCCTTTTTTAAAGTTCTCACAACAGTTCCATGGAGAAGAACCATTTAAAAACATTTAAAAATTCAGAGTTGTCATAGTTCTATGCATGACTGTATGACCATGGCCTTTACCAAATAACTTTTTTAAAGGGGTAATGATGTGTTTTTCCCAGAACCAGATGTCAAAGTCAAGAATCTTTAGGGACCCTAATTTTAAGAGTGTAAATGCAGATCCCCAGGAGGAGGGTTGGGCACTCCTGGCTTGCAGATTTAATCAAGTCTGATATGAAGCAGTGCGATTCAGGAGTACCAGAGTCAAGACAAAAGAGTTGGTGGCACTGGATCATGTGGGAAACTTTGACAAAGCTGTGCTGCCTTGGTGGAGAGGATGGTGATTATCAAGGAGATCAGGAAATCAAGGAAATCAGACAATTGGTCAAGCACAGCATGTTCAAGGTTCTCTAAAAAAAAAACCCCAATATGCCTCGTTTCAAGACTGAGAGTAAGACTCTTTGAGCAAAGGGGTGAAATAAAGTCAGTGGTCTTTACTGGGTACTTAGAAAAGAGAAACAGAGTGAAGATAACTGATCAGAGAAAGTGATGTGTCTGGTTCCATTCACATATTGATATAGTTTCTGAACAGTATACTGTTCTTTGTGTGATAAAATAGAAGAACCACTTTTGGTTTCATCAAGAACCTTTCAGCAGTTTAGAGAATCATTTTTGTGAATGAGATGTGTGAGGGTGAAGAACATTTTTAAAGTTGAACAAACCTCCACATAATAGTAAGCTTCTAGATAGAGACCTTAAAATGATATCATCATTAAGGACTCTAGCTAGAACCTAGAATATTAAGCTGTTTACGTTTCAGGTATAGCAGGAGGGTCAGAAGCACACGAGGTGGTTTCACGGTAATAGAAACATTCCAGAACTGCTCTATGGTGGTAGAATTGCTCCAGAACTGGTCCAAGGTGGTAGAAGTGGTCCAGAACAGGTCCATGGTGGTAGAACTGCTTCAGAACCGGTCTATGGAGGTAGAATTGTTCCAGAACTGGTCTGTGGTGGTAAAAGTTGGTCCAGAACTGTTCCATGGTGGTATAACTGGTCCAGAACTGGTTAATTGTGGTAGCAGTGGTCCAGAACTAGACCATGGTTTTAGAAGCGGTCCAGAACTGGTCAGTGGTGGTAGAACTGATTCAGAACTGGTCTTTGGTGGTAGACGTGGTCCAGAACTGATCCATGGTGGTAAAACTGGTTCAGAATTGGTCCATGGTGGTGGAACTGGTTCAGAACTTGTCCTTGGTGGTAGACGTGGTCCAGAACTGATCCATGGTGGTAGAACTGGTTCAGAACTTGTCCTTGGTGGTAGACGTGGTCCAGAACTGATCCATGGTGGGACAACTGGTTCAGAATTGGTCCATGGTGGTAGAACTGGTTCAGAACTTGTCCGTGGTTATATACATTTATATAAATACATATAAAAACCAATTTTTTCAGCCTACATGTTTTCTCTTAATTTGTGGTGCTCCTTGTTTAAGTTTAAGTTATTTACTTTAGATTTGTGTTTTAGAAAATTTCAGATTTATATTTTTTAAATTTAAAATTGTACTTACATTTATGCTTATATCTACTTGTACTTATTTCTTTATTTTATTTGTGTTTCAGAAAATTTCCAGATTTTTTTAATTTAAAATTTACTTATTGTTTATAATGTTTGCACAGTCAGAAAAGGAGCGGTTCAGGAAACATTTCACTGTGTGTTGTACTTGTATGACTGTGCATGTGACAAATAAAGAATCTTGAATCTTGAATCTTGGTGGTAGGACTGGTCCAGAGGTCAAGCTGCAAGAACATGCAGTTGGAAATGTGCCAGCATCTCACCAGACAGGGGCAGGAACAGTTAAGTGTTAGATATTCTTCCATCACATCTGCCCACCAAAAAGTCTGCTTAGGGTTTGGGGAATTTGATGTAGGCCTGCTGTTACTCTTCAGACACTATTCAGAATTTGACCAAACGAGCTGTGTGTAAAATTTCTGCATTTGCGTGTAGAAAATTAGCAAGTGAACATTAATGATTAACTGCAGTGTAAAGCGGGTTGTTACTTAGCAACTGCTACTCAGAAGAATTATAGTTGTTGTGTGATACGGTAAAAAGTGCAGATAAAATGCTTTTCAGCCGATCAGATTGTGCCGTTGGGAATAAGTGGGACAGAAATTCTGCCTCAGTGATTGCAGATATACTGTATTCCACTCTGCAGGACTTTGGCAGGAGGAAAAACAGCAGCATGGAAATGAACAGCGTGGAAGCTGGTAAGTATCCAGGTCACCAAGGGCGTTACTTTTCCCCTCATTTCCTCCATACCACATTCTGCTGGGGTTAAACTGCACTAATATGTTGATCTGAGGTCAGATTTGCAGAGGACAAATGATTCACTGGAAAATGGGCAGAGTAAAGTGAGAGAGGGTTTCAAAAGTACATCCATGCAGGTGCACTGTGTGAGTCCATGTGTCTGCATGTCTGAGTTTATGACTGGGTGCATCTGGCATGAAGCTTTGTGCCTAAAAACACACATAAATTAAAAAAACAGTATTAATTTTACTTCAGGGTTTTTTATGTTATACAGACACATGGCGCACCTACAGAAAGGTGTCAGAGAAACTCTGAAGTGGAAGTCTTCGAGTTCAACCACAATCCAAGCCACAGTACTAAATCACTGAGAGATTTAGAATGGGAGGAATGGAGGAGAAAGAAAGAGGGAGAAGAGTGTTGAGAGGGGGGTCGTTTCCTCCAACAAAAGCCTCGTTACTCTCAGTGCTGCTCCGTCTTTTCACAATTCTACATAGCTCACCTCGCTCCATGGAGACCAGTCTTTGGATAGCTTCTCTGTGAACGGCCAGACTCAGCCTGCGCTCCTGGAGCTCTGCAAAAGGTGCCTGGTAGGGGTGTAAATCTCTGACCTCACAACGATCCATTTAAATTATGATTCCCCAGGAACTGGACAAGTGCATCGTGAATTCTCAGATTTCTCCACAGTTTGGTCCAAGTTTATCATTCTAGTGCATTTCAAGGTTCAAGGTTCAAGGTTACTTTGTCTTCAGCTGCTGTGAACACGTACATAGTGTGAAGAGACATTTCTCCACGGACCACAGAGCAACATATAGCAACATACAGCAAAGTGGAAGTTACAGAAACAATACAGACAACACAATAAATAGACTCCACAAAAATATAACAATATTGTCATTTGTGAACGTAATGTAAACCTTCCAAAGTGACTAATTTTGCACCATTGGTATGACTATAGCACAGGAGGCAGTTACAGCACTGAACAAAGTGAAAGGAATAACAGAAACAGTACAATAAATAGACAGGACAGCAGTGTAACAGTAGTATGAATGTGATGTAAATTTGAGACAATACAATAAATAGACAACACTGTAATGTAGCAGTACAGAGCACAGTTCTGGTTTCAGAGATGAGAAGCAAGATAAAGTTTTCTTTCAAAAATACCCTTGATAAAGTTTGGTTAAGTTATTAAATAATAACTTAATACATTTTCTACCTGATACGTTTTCCTAGTTTGAGCCTTCAGACTATTCAAAGTAATGCAGACTAAAGCCCAGTGGCTCATGTGCTGTGTGTTGATCTGATAGAAAACACGATTGTAGCTGTCTCATTCAAATACACATTTTAAATAGCTTTTAAAGTGACTGGGCATGGCTTAAGGGAGACTTATCGATAAATCTATGAGCAGCAAACTAACAAAAGCAAGCAGAAAACTTGAGTTTCTCTTAATAGCCACTACAGTAACAAGAACCCACAAGAGGTATGAATGAGATGTATGAACAATCACAGTTGGAACCTCTGACTGTATTATAAATATAGTATATACACTCATTGGCTGGAAGATGTAGCCACTATTGCCAGGGACAGATCATGGTCTTGCAAGACCATCTGGCTACATATGTCATTGCAGGATGACTATAAAGGCTGTTTGTAAACCTAACATTTAGATCTGCAGTGGATTATTCCAAAATTCAAGCCAGTTTAGGCCTTGTGGTCAGATGCATCCCAAGGTCAGTTGCAGACAGTGATCCAGGGTCAGAAATCCATCCCTGGCTGTAGCTCTCATTGAACACTGGTGAAGAAAATTGTGAAGATCACAAGACCTCTACAGATGATCCAGAATGAAGCAGCACGTCTGGTCTTCAATGCACCTATACACACCATTAAACTACTGTAAACCCTTCATTGGCTTCTCCATTAGATTTAAAACTCTAATACTCGTCTACAGAGCCAAAAATGGTCAAGCTCTGTCTTATCTATCAGCACTGATCAGACCAGAAACTCTGCCTACTTTTTTTTTAACGCACAAATGTGACCACAGGACCTGTTTACACGTTATCGGATCATAGACAATAAGAATAGTACACCAAGCCATGCATCATGATGTAGCAGTGCAGTTTTACACCTCTAGTCACTAAGGTCCAGAGGCTTCCATCCAGGTCCTGAGCTGAACCATTACCAGAAGGTCCAAATCCTGGTCTCATGTCAGTGTGAAAGGGCAGTTTCCACCAGCCCCCTATTTCCTCCTGGTGAAGGTTCTTTCCCAAAGTCACAGCCTCACATTAATGTCAAGGATAAACACGAATCTTAACATCTACCGTTGAGACCCCTTTTGTCCTCGCCATTCATAACCTATTAGCCCACTCTGTTTGCTCTGCGTTATCTTCCAGCCGACACAATAAATTAAATGAGTCAGCTGTTTCAACATCTATTGTGGTATTCATTTAAAATGCACTCCCTTTGATAGCTCTGTCAATTTTAATTTGAATTCACAGTCCCGCCGACAGCATGGACCACCCTTGATAAACTGGCCGTATTTCGCCCTCAGGGTTCATCTGAATGTAGGAAATCACTGGGTCTATCCTGAAGCCATTGCAAATTACACATTGTTAGAATGTGAGTGTGTGAGTGTGTATATACTGCTATTATATTGTTAAAAAAAACAATTATTTTGATTGAGCTGTTGTCAGAGGACCACATACATGAACTGTGGATCATTCTGGACAATAATTAGTAGATATATTTAATTGCAGACCAAATGGACAAACTATCAATTATATTATTTAAAAATATGTGGCATTTTTTTATGGTATTTTCATTTTGCCAGTTTTGTAGCTTCTCTTATCATCGTTAATGATGAGCTCTTGGAGTAGAAGTGCGAACAGCCAGTGCTTGTTCTTCTGTTCCCTTGTTTTCTCTTTCTTTTGTTCTTCTTTTACTTTCGCTTTTCATCACAATGATTGGGGCCCAACATTTCCTTACATAATGACCGAGTCTGACTTTTTGTGTGCGAGTGTGTGTGTGTGTGTGTGTGGTTATTTTTTTTCTGTGTCTAAAACACAAAGTCCTCTATTGTTCAGAAATCTGCAAAGCTTCTTTAATAAACGGTCAATGCGAAGCTTAGGCAGAGTCCGATCGCATCACGCTGGGATTTAGGAGAGACTACAAAGGGCAGTGGGGCGGCCAGCCGGACCGAAGCCTCTGCGGTTACTCTGCTCTACTCTACTCTCGCTCTGAATCATCCACTTACACTTGTCACCATGTTAACAACCATGGTGACACATAACTCAGTAATCTGCCCTACAGCGTCAGCAGTGGAGCTGAATCGAGGAATTGTGTCAAAGAGTGTTCAAAGGTGCTTTTCAGATCAGAGATCCTTTTGAGAACATGCATTCCAATTCAAAATGATGAGAAAAAAGTTTGCTTGGAAGAAATGACCAATATGAGTATGATGGGTGCTTTAACCCATCGGGTAGAATCTGTTTAATCAGTCGTTGAACTAAAGACTTTTTATGCAACAGCTAGTCAAGGTTTTTATGAGGAACTGTGTGGGAAGTGTGAGGTATAGGTAAGAAAAATAGCTCTTCAAGTAGTTCATTAATATCAGATCTGCACCAACAGTAGCCAAAACCTGCTAAAAACCTTACTGTTCTCCTCTGCCTTCATTGCACTTTTAATCTTCTTTTATTGATTTTCTATGCATTCTTTTATTTCTTTTATTCTTCTTCTTTTTTTTTTTTTTTACTAATATTTTATATTTAGTACTTTAATTTTGTGTGTTAAGAGAATGAAATTGTGTAGAGTTTCCATTGGTCCATCTGTCATTAAATGCTCGTGTAATGTAAGGGACAGCTGGTGCTGTCAAATGGTGTAAAAAAAAAGTTTGATATTATGTTTGATATGACAGCAGCTATAAAATACTATCAATGAGGATCGTCCTTTGACAAGTTTTATTAATGCCCTTGGCTGAAACCGCGGGCCGCACTGCATGGAAACTCTTAGGTCATACTGCTTGAAAATTGCCATTCAGTAATTAGGTCTGCGAGGGTGATTTGGAATGCGTTCTCTCAAAGCTTAGGAACCTTGTCAAAAGTTTTTCAGAAAACAATCCCTTCTGGCAGGAAGAGAGCGGGATTCCTGGCCGTCCAACAGCTGGCCATGTGCTGCTGATTAGTGCGGAGGAATTTAACACAGCAAGTGAAACCGTGAGCATGTGGCCGCCTCAGCATGGGAGAAATCCAAGCTAACACTGTTTTTGTATTGACTCGGGATGGATAATTGGATTCTTTAAAGCGGCTTCGATCTCTGCCCAGAAACCGAAAAACATTACGTCACTGTCAGATCCATTCTTTATTGATTATTGCTGTGGACACTCAGAAAATCTGACTTAAACATCTTACTTCCACTGTGCACTATTACACTATTACAAGACACTATTAGAATCAGAATCAGGATCAGAAAGAAACACAAAGACAAGAACAATATAAAATATAAAGTCTAAATAAATCCAATAAAAACTCTGTAGAAAAAATACTCTATTTGAAATACATTATGCTATACACACAAATCCTGGGGTATTAATACTACAGATACTAAACTTACTGTTAAGTGATTTATCCTGTGAATCCACTGAATGTTATCTCTTATAATCTGCTGCTATTTTTCGCATTTGTTTTTTATTTTTACTTTTAATTGGATTATTAATACTAAGTCACTTTCATAAGCCAGTTTGCACTACTGATGTGCTGGTACAGTACATCAAATCTTACACACAGCAGTGTCAGAGCTACAGTTATTTTGCTACAATAATGTTCTGTAATTTATTGTTTATTGTCTGTTTTTTTTAAAAAATATTCTCTATTGTCTTATTATCTTTTTTAATATTCTGTTGCACTGAGCATGTAAAGGACAAAAGAATTTCCCTCTGGATAAATAAAGCTCTTATCTGATCTTATCTTATCTTACTAGTAACACAAATGGTGGTGAAGAGACCTTTATTGTATGTTATAGTGATCAGTAATATTGACATAAGTAGTGATATTTCACTTGGTAAGACTATTGTACCTATTAATAAGATATTGCACTTTGATATCTTTCAGACACTTTGACCCCTCTTGAAGATGGCCAGAGAGTTCTTTGACCAGTCCAGATTACTGTTCTCTCTCATTTTCTCTTTTTTAGACTGTTTGACTTTATGGCAGGGCAGTATCACAATATAGGCAGTATAAAGATGTGAAGATGTCCGCTTGGTTGGATGGGAGTGGTTTTTGTTGATGGGAACTATTTCCAGGCTGTGAGAAAGGAGGAGAGGAAGGAGGGAGTGGGCTTTTTTTAGGACACTGGGGGAGGAGGTGAGCACGGTCAGGATGATTTTTATCCACTGTCAAAGTTTCCTTCTCCTTGTTGGACCTGTGGGTGAACCAAAGCCCGCAGAGCTCTGGAGGCTGTTTATTTTTGCTGATCGAAATATCAAACAAATATGGCATTCGTGACGTGCTCTCAGCATCAGATGAATTCTGTTATTGAACACAGCTGGAGGAGTCTCTCTCTCTCTCTCTCTCTCTTAAATACAATAGTTCACTTTCTCTGTCACTTTTAGTCAGTTAAAGTCCACTTTTATACTGTAGCCCAACATAAAAGCCCCATGTGGCCTTGTTAAAATGGCAGTATATGGTGTGTGTGTGTGTGTGTGTTTGTGTGTGTGTGTGTGTGTGTGTGTGTGTGTATACTGTTCGAGTTTCAACTCTGACTTGTCCATTCATTTGTTGTAGCTTTCATGAGATCATATTCCTCAGGAATGCTTTATGAGGCCTGGGCAGTGTAGTGAGTAAATGTTCGTATTTTAAAGGCCTGTGTCTGTATCTCTACACCCCCCCGCTCCCTCACCCCCCACCCCCCACCCCCCTCCCGCTTCATGGACTCCGCTAAGTGGGCCGCACCTGAACTTACCAGACATGCAGTTACTATTGCCAGACATGCAGTTTATCATGCGACATTCAGTGCAAACTTTCCACCAGGGATGTAATCCAAGTGGGATGGGGGCATGCAACCCCCCTGCCCCCCCACCCCCATTTTAGGACTACAGTATAAGTAATGAAAGATAACAGAAAAAGCATTTGCACTGGACAATGTCACCAATTATATTTTTGTTGTGATGCCAATTAACCCCAAGGTTAGTGTCCTGATGTAACTTGTATTTATATTAAGACCAAGCCATTGGAATAAAGCTAGGCTTTTTTCTCGACGGGTTTCAAAGTCTGTGTTTCAATGAGTAGTGATAGCTTATTGGCTAGCTAAAATTAGCCAAACCATTAGCTTGTTAAGTACAGATAAAATAACAAAACAACAACAAAACTCCCCTGAAATATCAAGTGTGTTAGGCCCCAAGACCCCAGCTGGGCTAGCAAGCTAATGTTGCCACATATTCAGGCAAAAAATTGAACTAAAAATGTGTCATCGTTAATAGATTCTGATTTAATCAACTATACTAATGCGCTGATGTGTTGCTTTTTTAAATAGACTTAGTTGTAAAGTGTTTGCAAAGGTACTAGCTACAAGCATTAGCATATATAATATGTATATTACTCATATTCATATTACTTGTTCTTAATATAATAATAAATTATATACTTATTATGCATGCTCCTTGCGACCAATATACCCACTTTTCAGAGGAGTTCTTTGAATATGAGAAAGGTCAATTCTAAATGAACAGTATTTGCTCCAGGTGGATGGAACGTGATGCTAATGGTGCTGTTTGGGCTGTGTAGAACAGAACTTCTTGTCATTTTCCTCTTTGAACTCCAGAACTAGTGAATGCTTTTAGCTGACTGATTTATGCTGGGAGCTCACTAACCCCCACCCACCCAACCCCCTCGGCCCCCAAACGCCGCATGCTTCAGTAATAGTCCGTTTTACTAGATGCAAGTTGTGTGAGTGTTGCTCAGGGATGGAGAGCTGACAGGAAACACATGGCATGCAGAGAGAAGGGCTGGGAAGAGGAAAGCATGTTCACAGAGAGAGAGAGAGAGAGAGAGAGAGAGAGAGAGAGAGAGTGATGGAGAGACAGAAGAGATACAGAGAGACAGAGAGAGAGAGGAAGAGAGAGTGACAGATACATAGCAAGAGACACAGAGAGATACAGAGAGAGAGAGAAAGAGAGAGAGAGACAGAGGGAGAGAGAGAGTAATAGAGAGAGAGAGATACAGAGAGATAAAGGGAGATACAGATAAGGAGAGGTAGAGAGAGAGCGAGCGAGAGAGAGAGAGACAGAGAGAGAGAGGAATGTTAAATGGAAGCTGTGAAGAGAAGTCATCACTCCACAGATTGAATAACCACCACATACGTCACACGTTTTGTTCTGCGCTGATACTTTCCAGGGATGTAAACCATCAGCGGACCCTCTGAGTGCAGCCACCCCCTCGTCTTAGGACGGGCCTTTTGCCTCTCCTTCTCCCAACATGTGGACCAACCAGGACATCTTCATCTAAAAACCATCTCTGTTTACACTCTTCTTCTTTCTGGCTTTCTTCTCCCTCCTCATTTTCCGCCTCTGTAAACTCCTCGGTCAGCGGGGGTTTACGCCCCCCCACACCTTCCCAAAAAATAAATTGCTCAGCTGCTTGGGGTCTCACCCGGCGGTCCAGAGCAATGACCCATGACCTCTGCAACCTTGCCCTCTAAATTTGACTTGAGTACTGAAATGTGCTGCTTCCAGGAGAAAATATCTTCTCCTGGACATTTATTTCTATTTAGGTTCATCTGTCGTGGCTGAAACCAAGACAGTATGAACTACAGAGGGGTCATTAGATTTTCCCATGCAGGTCTGGGCTGATTTTTCCATTATAACTGAAGGGAGGATGAGGAGAATGTGGCTGAGATGGTGCGGCCGGATAAATTGTTCCTAAGTGGAGAGAGTCAGGGATAAACAATGAGCCCCAACGTAAGAGGCACTAAATTAAGAGACCACATGTTTTCCCTCACTTGAAGATGCTGTAGATCAGAATGGGTGGAGGAGACCCACCCGTTCCTCACAAACAGCCCACAAACTGCAGCTCACTGTAATTTGTAGGCCCTCTCAGCGAAGAGACAAAGGCAGTTCAGAAGCTGTTTGTCAATTTCAATTTCTGTCTTCTTTAAAATAAGCTGGTTTTAGGGTCTCCACTACTGTGAACTCTTCCTGTGGTGCTCATATTAGATTTAAAACTCTAATGATCATCTATAGAGCTAAAAATGTTACAGATCTGTCTTACCAATCAGCCCTGATCAGACCACGGGTCTCAGCTCGGCCTTTTATTTTAGTCAGTTCTTGTAAAGCACTTTGTAACCTTTGTGTATGATAATGGGCTATAGAAATAAACATGACTTACTATTGTTATTATTATACTTTAGTTTATTATGCTGTAACTAATAATAATTAGAGCGGCAGTAATAGTGGTTTAATATTAATAGTTGGGAATATTGATCCTATTGTTTCTTTGGGAATGTGCCAGCTGTGGACCTCATTATTATTATTATTATTTTTTTTTATTATTTTTTTGTTATTGTTGTTGTTGTTGTTATTGTTGTTATTATTATTTAATTGCTATTTTACTTGTGGACTAATGACTAATAAAATTATTCATATTGTTATTGACTTCAAACGGAGACTGAAGACCCTCCTCTTCACAGAGAACGTGTTCATGTCATAAATTAACTTGGCTAACACAAACAAAAAAACTCTCTTCTGTGTGTGATCTGATGGGTCTCTGGTGGAGTATTAACTTCTTCTCTGGTAGAATCTTAGTCTTCTAGCAGCTCTTAATTGTAGGTCTAGCTTTACTAGAGTGAGGGACATGCTTTCTTGTGGACTACAAAGCACAGATGTACATCACTCTGGATAAGCATCTGCCAAATAGTCTACACGTAAATGTAAACATAATGTTTTGCATTCCTGTGAGTTATAACGCACACTAGAATCCACTCCAAATGCACTGCGATGCGGTCGAGCTCAAAACCAATATTTAATGACCTGTATATTTTACACGAACAGGATGACCCTTTATTATAATCAAAAGCGAGTCAGCTGTGTTTATTCCTAATGCAGCAATGAACACCCCAACCCCCCAATACACAAATACCCTCCGCCTCATCCTCCTGTCTCTGGGAGTCCCAGTGCCATATCTCTCCGGCAGGGCGGGCCCTGGGGTGAAGGGGCGGCAGGGACCGGAGGCGCTGGCCATCAAATGTGATTAATGTGTAGAAAAAAGTGGAGCAGAGGGGTGGGGGGGTGGGGGGGGGGGTGTCAACCTGCCTCAGGTCTCAGGGCCTGGGGCACGTGGTCCCCCCACAGCTGGTGCATTCTCAAGGAACAATAGGAACAACATGACTAACTCTTACTATTATTATAATTATAATTATTATTATTATTATTATTATTACTGTCCTTTCTTTAAATGTCTGCACTTTCATTGCAGTTTTAATCTTATTTTATTGATTTTCTATATATTCTTTCATTTATTTTCTTCTTTAATTGTTTTACTTCCTACTATTTTTATGCTTAATATTTTTATTCTATTCCTGTAAAGCATATTGAATTACCTTTGTGTATGATAATGTGCTATATAAATAAACTTGACTTATTATTATTATTATTATTATTATTATTGCTTATTATTTTATGGCTTAATATGGATAGTTAGTCACATTGATCTTATTATTTCTTTGGAATGTGCCAGCTGTGGACCTAATAATAACAGTTATTGGTAATAACAGCCACTATTGTGGCACTTGTCATTGATGAGGATGATGAGTTTTAAACTGATAAAAAATTCAACCATTTAAACATAGTGGATTCATAAGTATTGAAACATAGCCATTGTTTAATCTGCAGTTAAGGCCTGGTATTTCTTTTGGACTCTAAAGTGGTTTTCATGCTGTCATCTCCTTCAGCCTGACTGGAGTAATGAGGTTGCGATGAAAGCAGAGAGGGGGGTGATTCCGTCGCCCAGAGGTGGGAGGAGCTGCTCTCTGCCGGTGGCCGAAGCTCTTGAGTTTGGAGTTGGTCGTTCAGTATGAGACACGAAACTGAGGGAGTAGAGAAGCTGCCGCATCTGTGGAGAACTTCGTTTAAGGGCTTTTCCCCTTACTGTGTGGAGGTAAGAGCTCTTTACCTGACTTTAACTGAACTCAAATAGAACTAAAACTTCTATTACCTTTAACTCCTATAATCTCTAGGTACAGGTAAGATTTCGATTAGAAGCTGTTAAAGATGATTGCAGGAAAAAAAGTGGATGTTCTTTGATCCAGCTCCAGCTCTTCTTGCGATCAGAGCTCTTACCCACCTGCCCAGGGTCCAGTACTGAGTAAGAGTGCTGGTACTGTGAAGTTTTAGTCTAAGGCGCCTCTGTGCTGGACAGTGGATTGGGATATTGAGAGATGTTTCAAGGCGAGGTTTCAGTTTACCTGGAAAACTGCATGCATTCACTTCAGAGGAGCAGCATATAGCCTGGTAAAAACACACACATGATGATCAGCTGGCCAAGAACATGAAAAAGTCCTCTTCATTTTTTAAATAAGAGCAATTTTTTTTAATACAGCCTATTTTGTCTGCACATTTCCAGCAGCTGATTGGTCATTTCAGGCAGTTCAGACTTTAGGACAACTGCAACTGTAACAAATGTTTTTTTTCCCCTAATTAGCACAATTCAACAATGTGTTAAACACAGTAATAACGAATAAAGATCTTTTTAACGTATCTCTTATCTTGTCTGGTGGATAATGTTACGTGGTGTTATTTACCGTTCACTCACACCTTTGTTTATTGCTTTCAGCCTTTCCACGATGTGGTCCTTGGACTTGCTTACAATATTCTTCCACGCTGAGGATTTTTACCTTACTTAGGAGACTGTACTTGACATCACGCCAGCAGAGAATTGGATACTAAGCTGCCTTGGTCCACCAGCACCCCTCAGTGGATTAAAGGGTCGACTGCACAGGTTGTGGATTGTAAACCGGAGCGGGACCATGGCTGAATCAATGTATTCGGACCTGATAGCCAGGCACTACAACTTCACGGGGAAATTACGCAAAACAGAGAAGGACCCTGGTCTCAAGGCAGACTCTGTGGTGTTCATCATCGTGTGCTGCTTCATCATCTTGGAGAACGTGCTGGTTCTCCTGACCATTTGGAGGACCAAGAAGTTCCACAAGCCCATGTACTACTTCATTGGGAACTTGGCCCTGTCAGACTTGCTAGCGGGTGTAGTGTACACTGCCAACATCTTGCTCTCAGGACCCAACACTTACAAACTGAGCCCCACGCAGTGGTTCTTCAGGGAGGGCAGCATGTTCGTGGCCCTGGCTGCTTCAGTCTTCAGCCTGTTGGCCATTGCCATTGAGCGCCACCTCACCATGCTGAAGATGAAGCTCCACAACAACGGCAACACGTGCCGCGTCTTCATGCTGATCAGCACCGTCTGGTTCATTGCTGCTATTCTGGGAGGCCTGCCCGTCATGGGCTGGAACTGCATTCAGAGCATGCAGAACTGCTCCACGGTGCTGCCCCTTTACCACAAGACCTACATCCTCTTCTGCACCACCGTCTTCAGCGTCATCCTCATGGCCATCGTGGTGCTCTACGCCCGCATCTACACCCTCGTGCGCACGCGCAGCCGCAAGCTGGTCTTCCGCAAGGTCTCCAACGGCCGTGGCGCCAACAAGAGCTCCGAGAAGTCCATGGCCCTGCTCAAGACCGTCATCATCGTGCTGAGCTGCTTCATCGCCTGCTGGGCACCGCTCTTCATCCTCCTGCTGCTGGATGTGGCCTGCGAGATCCGCGCCTGCCGCATCCTCTACAAGGCCGAGTGGTTCCTGGCCCTGGCTGTGCTCAACTCGGCCATGAACCCGCTCATCTACACCCTCACCAGCAACGAAATGCGTCGCGCCTTCATCAAGATGCTGCTGTGCAGCAAGGTGTGCAGCCAGCCATCCGGAAAGTTCTCCAGGCCCATCATCGGGGCCGAGTTCAGCCGGAGCAAGTCAGACAACTCCTCGCACCCCAACAAGGATGAGCCCGAATACTCGCCCAGGGAAACCATCGTGTCCTCGGGGAACATCACCTCCTCTTCTTAAAAGCAAGGACGTCCAGCTCCAGTCCTGGAGAGCCTTAGGCGACGTTCACGTTACGAGCCTTCATTACTCTGTCTTGAATTTTTGATGCCTTGTTGGATCACATTCGTGTTTGACAGTAGTTTGAACATCCTGAAAGGAACTGAATGTGCATGTTGAAGTTAAAGCCACTGCAGACACTGTGATGTGTTTCTCCTTATGGTCAAATGGCCATGTATCCAATGTGTATCTGATCTTGGGTCAAGCGGCTTCAATTGGACTTTTTGTGTTCCCACATTTTATGGCAAAAAATCGGTTTTGTGCCACAACCCTGTACCCTGTACGCAGGCTTAGCCTGGTATAGTTTGGTGATTTTCCCACTAATACACATCAAACTCAATTCATCAGTCACTTGTCTGGTTTAGTAGGTGTGTTTTGAGGAAACCACCAAACTGCAGGCCTCCAGGACCAGAAGTGGACAGTCTTAAAGGGACTTTGTACATTTCTTCCGCTTCCCATACGTAGCGAATGTGTATGTGAAGGTGTACCAGTGTCTGTTAGCATGTACAGTCTGAATGTGTGGGTTGTAGTAGTGCTTGAACCGTTTTTATGCCTTTTGACTTAAACGGCATGAAAATGCCACCCGAAAAGGGCTAAACTGGGAGAAACGGACTGATTGAAGAACTCAGGAGCCCTTGTGTGAACTGGAAGGTGCTGCTCGTTTATAAGACTCCACTTCTGAAGAACGTCCAGCACTGAAACTCTGTCTAGGGAAGCACTTAACTTAAACTTGATTAATCAGTATTACCCATTGTCCTGTTTTTCACAACCCACGGAAATGAAAGCGTGTTCCGGGCCGAGGAACATTTAGGATAGCACTTGTTGTAAAAGTGCTCTTTGAGAGCCATTATAGGCCTTACTGACTCTTCTCATAATGGATTGAATTAAAACAAACAAACAAACAAACAAAGTGACATTTAGTTGATTTTGCTCATTTGTACTATTTCATGAAGATTAAATTAAAGAAATACAGTAAGAAAATGAAGGTACTTGTATTTCTTTGACTTAACACGGTGGTCTTAGTGAGGTTTAGTCAACCCCCCCCGCCCCCACCCCCCACCCCCTCCTTGCTTGAGAATGTATTTTGGTAATTTGTCTGATCTCACTTTTACATGGGGTGAACAGTTGTTGTAGAAATTCGGTGTACTTGTACAGTAGTTGCCAGTATTAATTTATCTTTGAAATAAACGTGTTGTGATGTGGATGAACGTTAGAAGATAATGTGGTGTTTATAATTCATGATTTTATTGTATTTCTTGCCGACACACTAATAGGTCTCAGTATATCGCGCCCTGGTCTCCCTGCAGGCTCAGATCTATGGAAAGAAGTGGAGGTGGGCCATGCATTATAAATGGATGCTGGGAAGTGCTCCTGAACACAGAACCTCTTCTTTCTAATGTCTCCATCATCGTCGTAGTCCCTGTTGGAAACTCTGTAGCCTGTACTTGTGGTGTATTGCATTGCAAATTGCATTGCTTTCTATCTCGCCTTCTTTAGGAATATGAATACACACCACTAGGCCAACCATGAGCCCATTTTGTCCCTGTTCTTTGTTTTTTTGCACATTGTAACACCTGTGGGGTTCTTTTCGTTTGTTTTGTTAGTTTGTCAATAAATATTTGCTGTAAAATAAGACTTCTGAGACTTTATAAAATGCATGTTTTTATCTGAGGCTTGGGGAATGCAGCTCCACAGATAAAGCTGCAGATACAGTCATAGTAACTTGGCTTTGGTTAATCAGCATTGCATTAAAACACTCATTAGTACGACAAGGTTTGGTTTTCAATGATCAAGAATGACGTATATATAGATGTCATTTTAAAATATTGAAATGTATGCCAATACATTTGCAGATGTCAGTGTATGCGAATTGTGTTCTTTTTTTAGTATATATTGAACATACACCAAAATTGATACTTAAAGTAGAAAATCATATATACATACATATATGATTTAGGAGCTCCACTCCTAAAACTAAGTGCAAAAATCACTATTAAAATGTTACAACTATTTAATATAGTTTGTTAATACTTTTTAACAGTAGCTCTCATCATCTGTTGAATGTATTAAAATGAATGCGTGAGTAACCGCTATGGTTTACTCTGTTAAACAGGAGCTGAGGGAGGATGCCTGTATCTCTTTATGAACCTAATAATTTGTTTCTGTTTTTGTCAGGTATATTAATGTGATATTTCAGCCTCATTAATAATTAAGCATTACTTATTTATGTTGTTTTAGTGAGCTTTAATGAGTTTTAATGAGCTTTAAACAGTTTATCATCACAGCTACCATAATAATGTAACTGAAAATCACGACTTGCAGGTCAGCCAATAAATCAGACAAAAGCAAAAAAAAAAAAAAAAAAAGCAGTACATAGTTCTGTGCAAAAGCCTTGAGCCACCCCACATTTCTTCATACTTTTGAATCACCTTGTTGGTGCAAAAATACTACTTTATCCCTGTCAAACTGTCTTATCTTTGACATACTTAGAAGATTACTGTAAAGAAATGGTAACAAATGTTTTTACTGCGGCTGCAAAGTGCCTTAAGATACAAGGAGTTCCAACCTCTCAGCATTCAGCACCACCAGTATACTGATCACCGCCTGATCATCTGGAATCATCTGCTCCTGTTTCTTCACTG
>JBBPCZ010000040.1:9135888-9155106 GCA_037974445.1 Brycinus macrolepidotus | reverse complement strand
TGCTCTTACCTTTGTTCTGTCCACTTTCTGCCGTGACAATGCAAATTTCCCACTTGTGGGACTAATAAAGGTTTATCCTATCTTATCTTATCTTATCTCAGTTGCTCACATGCAGCTTGCATACACTCCATAGAAAAGCATTGCCCAGTAGAGTAAGGTGCTCTGGAGCAGCAAAACATGAGCCTAAGGTCACGATGATCGAGGCCAAGAGTCTGCCAGAGGGGTATAAAGCCCCAGGCACTGGGCAGTGGAACTACATTCTCTAGAGTGACGGAGTTTCATCCAATATATAGGAAAGCGAAAGTGAGGGAGAACCATTTGCCATGTCTGAGCAAAGCACAGCACACAGTGTAAACAGTGTGAAATTCTTTCTCTGCATTTATGCCATTTATCGCATTCACCAAGAGAAGCAGTGGGCAACCAGGAACACAGTGCCCAGGGAGCAGTGTGTGGAGATGGTAGCTTGCTCGATGGTACCTCAGTGGTGCCATTGGCAGTCCTGGGATTCAAACCCACAACCTTCTGATCCCAGAGGCAACTCCCTAACCACCAGCCTCCCCGAAAAATTCTGCTCACACAATGGTATCAAACCGACGCCTCTTTTGACTCTTTTCACTCAGCGCACCGCGTTTTACCACTTAACCAGAGAGGCACTCCAACTCAGTCCAGGATCTTTTGGATTGAGTGGGAGTGGCATGTGTGATGTCCAACATAATGCTCTTGTGGCTGGATATCATCAAATCCTCACAGCAATGTTCTGATATCTAAACCCTTCCCAGAGGAAAAGCTGTTACTACAGCAAAGGGGGACAAACTCCCCTTATTAGTGCGCCTATTAATTCAGAAACACTGAATGACTATGAATGTACAAACATTTGCAGATAAGGCGTAGATCAAGCTGAATCAGCCTGGTACCACATTTCAGAATCAGAATCAAAATCAGACATCTTTATTGATCCCGGAGGAAACTGCTTATGCAACAACTGCACTGTCACACAGAGACACAAAGAAAAGAACAATATAAAATAGTCAAATTTTAGTACAAGTCACTCTGTACTAAATACACTATGCTATAAACACAAAATGCTGTTGTCAGTAGAAGAGGTGGATATAAATACTATAGATAAATAAATAAATTATTGCTGAAGTAGTTTACAAATTAACACAAATAGTGGTTTGGAGTTGTTCTCTATACTGAGTCTGTTACTGCACGTAATATTGACATAAGTAGTGATATCGATAAGACTATTCCACATAATAAACTCTTCCACGTAATAAAAACGATATTGCACGCAATGATAATGATTTAACGCACAATAGGAAACAACAGGTTATTGCACAGATTACTGTGTAGGTGTGTGTACCGAAGCTGACCTGTCTTTTTTCTTTCATCAGAGTTATGAGTCAGCAGTTTGATGACTCAATCCAAATCTGAGTGAAGTCTAAGCTTTATTTTCAGGCACAGAGAGGCAAAGCCATAGCAGTCAGGCCTCCTGTCTCAGAGAGGGGGGAGTATTTCAAATACATGCCACTCTTTATCATCTGTGGAACTGTTTTATGTCGGAGACGTGCTAAGGCAGGGCTTACGGCCTCCTGCTCTCATGCGAGCTGCTCTCAGTTTCACAGTGAAAGACTGCAGGCGGTGTAATCCGGACTCCTCTGCAGACCCAGCTGGGCTCATTAAAACTAGATGAGAGCAGAGCACTGTCTCACACATTTTGTTTTTTGGTAAATCACTGAGTGAGGTAAGTTTGTTGTTATTTTGCCCATATATACAGTGCACAATGAAATGAAACAATGTTCCTCCTGGACCATGGAGCAGCACAATCAACAAAAACAGACCCGCAAAGAACAAAAACAGAAACACCACAAGACTGAATAAGTGCAGACAGGACAGGAATACGCAGAGTGCAAAGAGAAAGAGAAAGAGAGAGCAAGAAAAACACAAAACAATACAACTTTTAGTTGTGGCATAGCTGTAATACAAATTTGAATGAATACAGTATTATGACTATTATTATGTATTTTAGTTGCAAAGTTGTTAAGTGTGCAAAAATGCAGAATAGAGGTGGATAGCGATAAATAATAATTATGCAAATAATAGCAACAGGAGGACAGAGACTGTGCAGTATATAATAAACAGAGGGGTAGTTACAGCAGCAGTTGGGGTGTAAGTTTTAACAGTATTTGAAAAAAAGGTTTATTAATTTTTAACAGAAGCAAGCTGTACATCTCTGCTACTAATGAAAAGAAACCTGTTGTTAATGCACAGTTCAGATGAAAGCTGCATGAGTCCAAAGGTTACAATAGTGTCTTTAATGTAATGGACTGAGGGGGCAGTTGCAATAGTCTCTATAAAGTCTGATAATTTGATGCATAAAACTACACAACTGCATACATTACTCATGGTGTTTTACCTCATGTCAGACTGTGCCCCACTCTCCTGTACCTCTCATATAAATACTCCACAAAAACTGCAAGTGAACGCATGAATATTTAAAACAGTGCAGTTGCTGGATAATTAAATCATTAAGACATATCAATAAGACGTAAAGATGTTAAGATGTAAAGTCATTCAGAGTGGTCTGATGTGAGTTGCTCTGCTCTAGAGAAACTTGAGTTAGAATCACAGCGGTGGTGAGTGGAACCAGACGTCCGAAGTGTTTAGTGCCTTTAAAAGCTCTTTCATAAAAAGTTATTACATGAAACGGTTATGCACAGCCTGATGCCTGATTCATTTCAATGAGGCAAAATAGTCTCTAAAGCAAACATATTATTATTTTTCTATTGTTATTATTATTATTATTATTATTATTATTATTATTATTATTATTAGCAATTTACAACTATTTTATTATCATTAATTATTACATATTTATTATTTTTTATTTATTATTACATATTAAACACAGAAGGTTCACTGATGGTTTATGACAGTAAATAAAATGGCTATATTTGTGTTGTAGACATGATCCCTGGTTCCATTCACCACCACTGTAAAGGAATCTGAGTGGGTACTTTCTCTACAATGAACCATTTCACACCAAACCCCGAATGACTTTACACTGATGGAATTCTCCTTTAAAGTTTTAAAGTGAAACAGCCAAAAATAGTGAGTGCAAAAATTAAAACCTAGCAGGAACAGCATTGCAATAAGCTTTTTTTTCTAATTAGAAATAACTAAACTGTTTATGCAGAACTAAATTAGGGACATAAGAGAATATACAGGGGTCACGAGCTGTACTGAAAATGCCACATATCCAGTAAACCTGTTTCACTCATCAGCCTAAAACAACGCACACTGAACTTATATCTGCACCTGTTTTTTCAGTATAAAGCACCATTTACGAAATGTCTTTTTTTGCCCATCTCTTGTATTTATTTTCCACTGTAAATACTCATATATACATTTAATCTGTAGTCTATTTATATTATTATAGTTATATTGTTTGCATTTGTTTCTTTATAGTAATTCATTCTATTTTCTAGTTATTTCACCATTTCAGGAGTGATTCAAGATTACATTTCACTGCACGTAGTACATGCATAACTGTGTATGTGACGAACAAACACCTTCGATCATGAATTTTGAGTCTTTAGGGCATTCTAGTATAAAAAAAACAGGCACCAATCCGGTGTCATGAGTCTGTAAAATTCATGAACATGAAACCATCTTACTGAAAATAAAAGAAAAAATAAAAAAAGAAAGAAAAACAAAAAAAGGACCTTCGAGCAGCCAGCCTGACTCAGCAGTGGAGGCAGTAAAGGCTGACTTGGTGACTTTGCTTGCTGCATCAGTTTTGAATGAGAGGAAGAGTTCATGAAGTGCACATTTTCACTCATTTTTATATTCACACCAGATGATCCTAGTAAACAAGATGGTATGAGGTGTAAATCTGTTCGTGAATTCAACCAAAGAGACTAAAGAAATACACAAAAAAGCTTTTTAGGAGCAAAAAAATGCAACCAAAGCTGCGCCCCCCACCCAGGCACTCACTGTGGCCTTACCCTGGAGCATGATGGGAAGTTGAGTCTTCCGATGCCAGCCTGTCAGTGTGAGTGGGCGCGTGAAGGAGAGTGTAGGAACTACATTTCCCAGAGGAAGAGGTTTCCTTCACCGTCGGCTCATTTCACATATGGGGGAAAAGGAGAGAGAGGAATGGAGAAATGGGGAAGAAGCAAATAAGAGGGGAGGGGGGTCGAAGTGAATAGTTAAGCTGCTAAAAAGAGGCAATGGGGGGACGCTGAGGTGCTTCTGGACGTGCTGAGAAGAAAGGAGGCCAAGGAGAGCTTTGTGTGGTCCGTGTGGAGGGGAGTTGGTGAGGAGCGGTGGAGGCTCCTCCCTGTAGCCGGGCTGCGCGCACCCAACTCCGGATACCCGTCCCTGCCCGCCCCGGGGGGCCCCTCGCTCCGGACACAGCTCCACTAGCATGGCCCCTCTCCTCCAGAGTGGCCTCACAACACTTAGGCTTCACCTTAAATCTATGCAAAGGGATCACAGCAACTTCAGTCGTGAATGAATCTCCTAACAAACCTTTTTGTGTGTGTGTGTGTAGCCATAAATCATAAAAGTGCCCAAAATTTCTGCAGGTGAGTTGACAACCTCATTTTGTAACCTCTCCACCATGCTGTAACTTGACTTAGACAGGTGAAATGCATTGAATGGTGTGTTATGTAATGTTATATCATGCATTTATGTCACTGTCATGTCTAGTTTGTGCCCTGATATATCTGATTCAGTATAAGAGAGACTAGATGATGAACCTCTGATTCCCATCTTGGTGTACCCCTATCCTGAATATGTTGATTTCTTCATTCTGATGCACCAGATTGAACAAAATCAGGGGTCCAGAAGGACCAGACTTTGGGACCCCTGATTTTGCTGAATCAGGTGCATCAGAATGAAGAAAATCACAAACGCATTCAGGGCAGGGGTTCACCATGTCCTGTCCTGTCCTGAATGTGTTGATGATTTCCAAGCTTTAATGCACCAGATTGAGCAAAATCAGGGGTCCCAAAGTCTGGTCCTGGAGGGCCAGATACAAGCACTGATTGGTGATTCCCATGATTTAATACACTTGCAAAAAATGTAAGTTAACTAATGTATTATATCAGATGTGTTTGAGCAGGGATAACTTCAAAAAGTTCTGGATTCTGGCCCTCCAGGACCAAGAGATTTAAATAGACAGCTTACAAGGCCTTCCTAAGTGGGTGTGTTAAAGCAGGGATGAAATATGCAGGGCAAGGATACTCCATGAATAGGCCTGAGAACCACTGCGTTACAGGACAAAGGTTGGGAAATAGTGATTAGGAATGATGGTGTGCATTTTGTACCCTCACAAAGTTTTTCTCTATATCAGCTTTTAGCAGCACCAAGAAGGCAGCCCGCATGGAGCGAGCAGGCAGCATCCAGCTGGACATTCCGGATTTCAGCAACTCCGTTCTGTCCCACCTGAACCAATTGCGCATGCAAGGCCGCCTGTGCGACATCGTGGTCAACGTGCAGGGCCAGAGCTTCCGCGCTCACAAAGTGGTCCTGGCCGCTAGCTCCCCGTACTTCAGGGATCACATGTCGCTCAGCGAGATGAGCACGGTGTCGCTGTCCGTGATCCGGAACCCTTCCGTGTTCGAGCAGCTCCTGTCCTTCTGCTACACCGGCCGCTTGTGTCTGCAGTTGGCCGACATCATCAGCTACCTGACAGCGGCCAGCTTCCTCCAGATGCAGCACATCATCGACCGCTGCACTCAGATTTTGGAGGGTATCCACTTTAAGATAAGCCTAGCTGATGTGGAAGAGGAGCTGGCAGGCGGGCAGGTCCACAGGAGCGCCAGCAGGATCATCGAGGCCGAAAGGGGCGGATCCACGTTGGGAGGGTCCCACTCGCTCAGTCCTAGGCATGGCGGCTCTAGAGTGATCACTACCCATGGTGGTGCCGGAGGGGTCATAGACATCCGAGACGTCAGGGAGGTTCGTGAGGTGAGTCCGTCCGGAGAGTCCATGAGCCCGCAGGTCGTGGAGAACAGCGGCCTGGGCGCCGAGGCCACCGTAGGGTCAGGGAAGGAGCCTATATTGCGCATTAACCGGGCAGGCCAGTGGTACGTGGAGACGGGGCCCGATGTGGAGAGGGGTGGGGAGGAGGCGGTGCGTGTGGTGGAAGGTCTGCGCATCAAGACAGAGAGGATGGAAGAGTGGATAGGGGCTGAGACTCAGGCTTCGGCGGAGGAAGGCAGCGGGGCGGAGGAGGGGACTACTATGATGATCGACACCTCAGGACGCAGCACACTGGTGCAGGAAGGCTTTGTCACCGGGGCTTCCAGAGCCAAGAGCTCCCAGCCCTCCAGCAGCTTCAGCGAGTCCGAGAGGCAAGTATAAAACCTGGGTACTCCAGGACTAAAATTTTAGGCTTCTTCCACAATACCAGACTTATTGCCCAGTTGTTTTGATCTTTTTGCCTTGACCGTTCACGTTCAGATGTGTAAGTGACCCCCATTTGTCATTTGTCTGAATGTACCTGAATTCGGTGCTCTTTAACATTTCAGAAATAATGGTATTGAAGTAGTAGTGTCTATTACAGCCATCATGAGTTCTCTAATAATATCTGGACGCACAGAGATGAAACCAGAATGGCATGAAATATCGATTTTGTAGTTATGTGATCCGCTAGAATAAAATGACAATCTTGTGGTTCAGAAATCTTTTCTTAGCCCACCAAGTTGACTCTCCAATGTCAGATGTTGCCAGGCTGTTGGTGAGCGTCGGAGGCTGACCATCAGTGACCGACCATATGTGCGGTGGATATGGCACAGTTGGCTGTAGTCGGTCCTTGTCCACATTGTTTTTTTGACTGATTAAGCATGTTGAATCATCAGACATAGAGAGGACACACAATGAGAATAATTTCATTTGTTAAAGCCATTAGGAATGGTCCTGCTGGTCTTAGCACTTGCCGGTTGTTTTTTTGAGTTTCTCCCCAGTTTAGTCTTTGCTAATTCTTTGCGTTTTTAGCTGCCTGATGACGTTGCGTCAGCGGCAGTTAAAAAAGATTCTTTCGTGTTTCATGTGTCTTGGAGGAAGGACAAGCTAGCCTTCACCCTCCCAGGATCGAACTTTACGAGCTATTCTGTTCATTTTTCATCCAGTCTTTCTCCATCTTGTTTCACTACTCCACTGATGGAAACAATCGTTTCAGCAGGAAGAAACAGTGCTGTCGTGCAGAATAAAAAATTAATAATCTCAATAATGTTTTAGTTTAACAGTGGGGTTTATACACAAAAATATAATAATGTAAAATTACAACGTAAGAATACTGTCATTACTATTGTTATACTATTTTTACAGTTTTACAGTATGAAAATATTGTAATGATGCAGTGACAAAATCTTAGCAAAATTGTTCTATATGGTGCAAAAATTGTCCTTTGGCTTACGTAACAATATCAGAATAATTTATATTACAGTGTAGTTACAATTTCTGATGGTTTCTGTATTCATCACCATATTATGAATTGACTTTGATTTTCCAAATAGAAACTTATTAGAAACTATTAAACCTATTTTTGTACATTAACAGAGACAAACCAAAGTATGTTAAACAACTCCTTGACTAACTTAAAGCTGCCTCGTCATTTGTGAATGTGCCTCGTTTGTATCACAAAGGTGTGACAGGTATTACGAACCTCGCATCTTAGCATCAGTTTTAAACGGTTTACTGGATAAACCGGTATACCACCCACTACTACAAGCACACATAACACGTTTTACATTTAAGTGCTTTTTTTTCCATTTGTCATAGTTCTATATAAAACCATTGCCTTTACTTAAGAACCCTTAAAAACCTTTATTTGTAGAGTTTACTGTACTGATTTTTTTCTCCCACCCTTAGTGAAAGGGCTGACGGCAGTGTTCTTGCTATCAGGTTTAGCCCAACAGGAAGCGTGGTGGTTATGGCAGAAAGACCCAGGGCCAAAAGTGAGTCTCCAGGAAGAGTGGACGACCAGAGGCATCCCACTTCTCAGGTACATTCACAAACAAAACATAACCGAGATGTAAGGTAGTTATGTGGTAATCGAGCAATTTTATAGTCTGGTTATCCAGTAATCTAGTGATCTTGTAATCTAGTAATCTTGATAATAGTATTACAGCACATACTCTTCATGTTTTCACAATAGTATTGCCGTTATTAAATATTTAGAACCTACAGGCATAACATTTTTGTTTGAAATTTCATGTCATGAAAAAATTTGTCATTTTAAATGTATAAAATTACACTTTGACCCCACGACCATGACGTTGTTGTTTGCAGCTACCATAATAGGCTGTTCATATCAATGTAAATATTCCTATTATTGATGAAGTGCAAATCATTGATTGGTCAAACAGAATAATCAAAGAAGCAGCACAGGTCAACAATCAAGACGACCACCGCTTCTAAAATGTGCCCCTGTTGTCAGTGGTGGTAAAAGGGAATCAAGAACTGAAAGTACTGTTTGCGGGACTAGTGCTAACCCTGCTGTGACTCTTGCGTGGGAAATAAACACAGCAAACTTCCTCAGAGGTTTCGGTGGCTTGATAGTGAGCGCTGTGTGTACATCTGAACATCACGAGTGTGAAGACGTGTGTGTGCACATGCTCATGGAGAAGAGGCTGCGCCCTTGCTGGTGTCAGGATATACAGTGTATTAGAAATGTCTTTTGGAATTGTTCTAATGGTGCATAGTTTTTATATGATATATAGACGAAATATATAATATAAAGGACATCACTGTATCCTTGACAAATTCCTACTATCGCAGCATTTGCCATAACATTAAAAACCAAAACTAGTAAAAGGTAAAAACTAAACTATGACTCTTTCCAGAAAATAAAGGCACAACTAAAACTATTACTGCATCTTGAAGTAAAGTCAAATTTAATTGTAAACTAAAACTAGAAAACAAAATTCAAGACAAAATAAAAAATTAAGTAATAACACATTCACAACTATAAGCAGTGCGCTGAGAATCAAACTGTATTCTTCTAACCAAGACATTGCTAGTATGTTATCGGGTTTACTGTATTTGTGTATTTACAGAGTGTTTTACAGACAAATGAACACTTAATTTTAAGCAGTTTTTACGGCTGTTTGAGACTTTTGCACGGTACTGCATATGAAGTTGGTATAGAATAGGTGTAGCATAGAAAGGTGAGATGTTTCTTTTTCATCAGTATGAGATGTTTCTTTTTGATAAGCACTAACAGAACAGGTTTATAACTGAAACCGCATTAAAACACCGTTACAGGTTTAATAGATGTTGGTGTGATTTATAACTGGGATCTTCGCCAGAAACAAATTTGCCAGAAACTAAGGTCTTCTAAGTTTCAGTAACTTTCAGACTAAATGCAAACAGTGTTCAGATTTAGAAAAGAAAGAAGTGTGATAGTGTGAGGTGGAAATACATGAAGAGCACACTGGACTGGGTTTGTTCAGTCAGAATAACATTCACAGCTTCTGAAATTGTTCGTCTCGCAGGTCTGATGATGTTGATAAGCTCTTGCTGAGGCTTGTTTGCATAATGCTGGTTCCAAACTTCAAACGGCTCACTGAGAGTCCAGCAAAACAGCATTTCAATGCAAATTGTAAATACAGCTTATAGCATGTGCTTATCTACTTATTGTATGTGCGTACAGTTGACATATTAAAGCCATAACTCATTCACACATAATCCAAGACATGGTTGGCGTTCAAAATACTCTTCATTAGTTTTGTGGCCCACAAGTAGTGGTTTATTCCACCAAACTGCGCGTCTAATTCATTGCACTCCGGCCTCTAACCGTGTCATTCTGTTAAAAGGGGGATTCCATTGATTTTTAACATTTCTGCATAACTGAGCTGTTGTAAACAAAGTCATTCCGAGTGTTTTGGTCTGAAACAGTTCATTGTGGAGAACTTTGCCCACACAGATTTATTTACAGTGGTGAATGAAATGTGGAAGGGTTGTGATGACTACAGCACAAATACAGCCATTTAATTTACTGTCCACAGCCATTAGTGAACCTACGTGTATCTTCTGGGTTTTGTGCGATGTTAATGGTAAAATATTGGGAAATAATAAAAAATAAGATTCCTGTGGGGACTTTTGACTCACAACACCCCCCATGTGCCTCTTAACTATGAACAAACTTTTACAAATACATTTTACCCAAAACCTTTTAATAACTATCAGAAACGTTAGGTTGGCTTTGAGTCCAATAACTTTATCACTGGTGTTGTTTGCATTGTCTTTCTTTTTATACTGATTCTAATCTTACTGATCTCTACTCATGCTTGTTGGTCTAGAGACTTTCAGAGTTTGTTTCCAGACCCGATTTAAAGCTATAGTTCAGCCAATTTACACAATTTTACCTTTAACTATAATCCATTAACCTCATTTACTGCTAAAAAGGCAACCGAAAGTGTGTCCTTGCCAGATAAATGTACTTGCTTTAAGCATAATTTCGAGAAATAAGATATTTGCTGTATTTCTTAAAACTGGTCAAACTATCTGCGAATGGAGGAATTCGCTTTCACTAGATACAATTAAATCAGGTAAAGAAAGTCTTGGAAAAGGTTCAGTAATATTTATAATATTCTTATAACAATCTCATCACAAGACATAGATTGATTGCTTACATTTAGGACGCTTTGTCAACATATTTTTTTGCATTTCAGCTGTAATGCAAAATTATGATCAAGTTTATTTGATTATTGGCTGACTTCGTTTTATTATTCACACATCTACCTGCCTCATTCTAAGTGATCTGAAAGCTTTTCTGTTGAGTGTTTGTGCACATGCATGCATACGCCTCCTCATGGTAATAAACTTGAGGCATTAGACTCTTGAGATGTCTGGTTCCTATCACCACCACTGTCAGCACTTTCAGTTCTAACTCTGAAAAATCACGCTTTAAGTAGATCAGATAGATTAGACCATGCGGTTTTTGTAATACTGAATGATATACTTTGGTCTGTGAAAAGGCACACAAGTTCAGACAGTATGTAGACTTTTTGACGACTGTTGCTACAGTATGTCTGTATTTGGCATAAGGAGAAAATCTTGTCAAGGAGAAAATCATGTCCCATAGATTTTCACCAAGCTATCACTTTAACCCCAAGAACAAAATGATCCTTTGGTTATTCTCATTTCTCTGTTTTTTTTCCTCTATTTCTCTGTTTCTCCTCTGCAGGGCGAGGAGCCTGCAGCGTTCGACATGGGCGGTTACGAGGAGTACCTGCGGGAGCAGGTGGGTGACCGCTGGTTCCGTTATAATCCGCGCCTCACCTGCATCTACTGCTGCAAGTCCTTCAACCAGAAGGGCAGCCTGGACCGCCACATGCGCCTGCACATGGGCATCACGCCCTTCGTGTGCCGCATGTGTGGGAAGAAGTACACGCGCAAGGACCAGCTGGAGTACCACATCCGCAAGCACACCGGCAACAAGCCCTTCCACTGCCACGTCTGCGGAAAGAGCTTCCCCTTCCAGGCCATCCTCAACCAGCACTTCCGCAAGAACCACCCGGGCTGCACCCCGCAGGAGGTGTCCCACAGCGCCTCACCCGAGACCACCACAGTCACGTCCCGCGGCGGCCAGAACGAGGACGAGTCGCCCAGCCAGGAGGACGCCGAGGCCAACGGGGCAGGAGGCAGAGGGGGCGGAGCTTCGTCCTTCGGAGAAGGGGTGCAGCCGTCTGTTTCCACCACTGGGCCCGACTGAAAGCGCTCTGTGGGGTTCGGGATGGGAGGGGGGCGGAGGACAGCGGGGATGGAGATGAAAACAGAACGACAGGCTATTTCGGGGGCGCCCCGTTGTCCCTGCATCCCACCGTTCACGCAGGGCACTGCAGGGGGCTTCGAACGGCTCTCTGGCTGCTTGGAAAGCTGCTGTCAGTGAATAAGAAATGGATGTAAACAAAATAAAAGAAAACAACAACACGGTCGGGGGGGGAGGGTGGAGATGGGTTACTTACATGAACAGTGGGCCTTTTAACTTCTTTTTTTTTTAACTATAGGAAACAAGACAACAAAACAAATGCAAGGAACAGTTTGCCAGAAGACTAGTGTTCTTTAGGTATTTATAAAATGTCTGCGCTTTAAACCGCATCTACCTTCACCGTACAAACTGAACCGTTAAAAAGTCAACAAAATGAAGACAAGCCACACTCCAACAACCTCACACACCACTGGATGCAGTGATTTCTGTTTTTTGGTTTTTGTTTTGTTTTGTTTTTTTTTCTTTCTTTTTCTTTTTATTTGCCTTTCCTGTCTTTTTATGTATGTTACAGTTTTTTATATTTTTGTACAACAGTGAAGCTTCAGAATTCAGGACAAAAAAAGAGATATTGTAGATATGATTTGGTCAAATTGTGTTAAAATTGCCAAACTTCTCTGTGCCAGATGGTGATTATGGAAAAAAAGGAGGACATTCCAGTCCTCTGTCACTTTGCCTTGAGACAATCTTAATAAATTAGCCAGGGGTTCGAGGCTGCTGCTCCCCAGCTATAGCTAGGCTAAAAAAAAAAAAAAAAACGGGTTCTGCTTGTGTTAGGGCCCCCTCAGGTCTGACCCAGCGTCGGATTCCTAATTTGTTTATTTGATAAGTGCCAACTCGGCTCGTCATAAATTCTTATGTTTGCGATTAGCGGATAGGCCTGAAAGCGAAGTCGTTAGTGTCAAACTATTCAGGTTATGATGTTTAATTAGTAGCTGCATTAAGCGATATTAACATTAACTCAGCGGTTAGACTGATATTTGGCATGTGGGAAAACAAAAAGATAGCAAGGGTTTTTTTTTATTTATTTGTATTTAATCTTCCCCGTTATGGCCTTTTTTTTTTTTCTTTACATTTCCATACTCCAAAACCAGCTGCTGAATGTTTATACAGTAATTTAGAAAACAGGAAAGTCTTCAACCTCAGATAAGCTACAGTACCACTCAGTTACCTCTCACTCATCACTACGCAATACAGATCTGTTCCATACAGATTGGTGGATGCACTCAGCTGAATTTCACATTTGTTTTTTCTGTCCGTTTTTTTGGTTTGTTTTTAATAAGTAAACTGTTTAGAGATGTGTAAGTCTCTCCGACCTGTCGTGGCGTCGCCGCCGGCGGGAGCGGGTTGGTCTTTGTGGGTTTTTAGCCTTTACACTTTTCTTTTCGGGCGAAGAGTCGAGAACGAAGCCGAACCAAAAGCAGGACACACACACACAGGCGCGTGTGTGTGTGTCGTCTGTGTGATGGGATTTTTTTTTGGAAATGCCACGGAATGACTTGAGTTTTAGGATTTCCCATTTTCAGAGAGGAGAGCACTTTAAACGTGGGGTCCGGTGGGTTTTTCCCCCTCGCTGGACCCCCAGACAGATGTTTCCAGCTGGTGCTATGATTTAACGGATTTAATGACGGGAGCTCTCGGGAACCAAAGGAAATGTATCATAGATGCTATACCTCTGACACTAGGTGGAAGATGAGGAATTTTAAAAAAGAGATTACATCCGGCACTTCTAAAGAGCGGATGGTGGTGATTTTTGGGTGGGGAGGGGGGTTTAGTTTTTTCTTCTTTAAAATATCTACTATATATCACTTATGCATATATAGATGACTTTGTATGTGTAAAAATGATACAATGCAGTGTCTAAGGTGATGGAAAAGTTAAAAAGCTTTGTTAAAGTGAGGCTGGTATGGAGGATAGATTTTGTTTTGGTTTGTTTTTGGTTTTGTTTTTTTGTTTGATTTTTTTTTTTTTTTAGGCTGTGAATCACACATTGGTTGTGACCGTTTGTTTCCCTGAGGAACGAGAAAAGAAACAGCTACTGATATTTTCAATGGAATGCACCTCTTCTGAATACAGGTCAGGACTTTTCAGACTTTTACCTTTCTTTTTCTCTCTCTCTTTCTCTCGCTCTCGGCTTGCACGAACGCAGGTCAACACCTTTTTTTTTTTTTTTTTTTTTACAAATATCAGGAACTTTGTGTTCACTCTGGATGTTTACCTTTATCTCCATACAAAGCCGTTCGACGTGAACCGAGGTTCACTTTACAAATGCAGCAAAAAAAAAAAAAAGAGAAAAACACGAACATCTCCTCAACTCAGTGTAAATACCTATGCCTCAGAAGCAGTAGCAACAAAACAAAACAAAAAAAAACGTAAACTGTGTCATCGCAGCGTCAGTGTATTCTCCTGAAGCCAGGTCAACGTAAAAGCATGCTGATGTTGCAGATTTGTTTTTAACTCCAGTGTGACCTCATGAGAACACAGCCAAGATAGATTAAGACTTTTATTCCCACCATAATCATCAGCCAAATGCCACAATATAGGATGATATAAGATTTGTTTTTTTAGGTGAAGGGCATAGGCCTGTTTTATATTGGCCAATGGTGAGGTGATGGTGATGGTGGTGGACATATCTCTATATCAAATATGTGTGTGTGTGTGTGTGTGTTTATTGTTTGCTTTTATTTCGATGTCCCATACCGTGCGAATGCAAGGGATCTATGTCAATCAAGCATTCCAAGTTTTTCACAGAAAAGAAAACAAGGCGGATGATATGGAGTTTAGGGCTAACGATCACGTCCAGTACATTCATGCTTTGTGCATATCTGTCCTGATCACTGAGTGGTCAACAGAATCTCGTCCCAGGTCCTCAAAAGCAGGGATGCACGATGTGGTTTGATTCATTTTTTTTATGTACATCAATGCCGATATATAAAACCTGGGACTACCTGGATTAACACTGCAGTAATGTTCTGTTTCTCTGTTGGGTTACGAATGCAGTAAAGTGAATAAATTCTAATATTTTAGCATCTACCCTTCAGAGTGCAATAAATACGCCATCAAATATCGGTTTGAAACATCAGCCAGATGTTTTTCAGGCAACTGTCATATAGCTCCAGTATCATTGTGCATCCCGTACTGGTTGTTGGTGGCAAAGCGTTCAAAGTGACGTTCGCTCGACCATCTGGTGCCAATCTTGCATGGCTTTTGAGGAACCTGTGGCCCTTCTTGGCCATTTTCTGTTTATCTTTCTATTTGCCTTTTTTTGTTGTTGTTGTTCGCTTTCAGCGCTTTAATAACATAGAAGAAATGTGTTATGATGTAAATAATAGTACTATTTAAAGTTTCTAATAATCAATACAGCTACTGCGGATAAACGGCATTGGCTGAACAAGCGTTCTGTATTAGCGTACCACAGTGTTACACAACTCTGTAGTTTCTACAGTCCGATGTTACAAAACAGACTGTTTGAAATTACCTCAAAGGTGTTATTTCACCTCACGTTCCAATTGGCCTCGATGTGTGAAAATGCTGTGGAGCTAGACTGACACTGTAGTCTCGAATTTTGAAATAGTTTGAGAAAAGAAATTGCCAAATGATTAAGGTTCTGACTAGAACTTAATGCGGAATTCCACCAATTTTGCTAAATTTCTGCGTTCTTCAGTCTGTAAACGGTCATTCAGGGTGGTTTGATGCGAAATAGTGCATTTCATTACAGTGGTGGTGAATGGAACCAGGTGTCATGATGGCTATAAAACAAATATAGCCATTTTAATTACTGTCCAAACCCACCAGCAAACCTACATGTGTCTTCTAAGCTTTTATACATGGTGGTGATGATTGTAAAATAGTGTGAAACCTGGAAAAATACATTTTCTTTGGGGACTATTTTGCCTCACAGCACCCTGCATGTATCCTTCCACCATAAATAGGTTTTAAAAATGCTTTAGGCCAAAACCATCCCAAAACAGTGTCTCAGGCATCAGGTAGTGCATTCATAACCATTTCATGTCATAAGTTTCTGTAAGGGAGCTTTTAAAAGTCATTAAAAGTCTTCAGATGTCTGGTTCCATTCACCGCCACTGTTTTGAGTTCTTCAGAACGGGGCATCATCAGATCAGCCTAAAAGACTACCTCTTAATCATGCAGTTCTGCAGAAATTTGGAAAAATCAGTGGACAGGAAAGCGTTTAAAGGTGTAAGAAATCGAAGTGTCCTTTAAAGATGCATTAATGAAGTCAGTGATGCTGTCGGGAACGTGCGGCGAAATGTTTTATTACTCCTCGCTCACAACTTACCACACTTACCTCAGTTTGTCGGTCTTTATCGTCACAGTACGCTCGTGGAGGGTTTTTCACTTGCATGTCTTTTAGTAGTTCATATTTTTTGGGGAACACTGAATGACAGAACTGAGCCACATCTCCAGATTCGTTCAGTCTTGTCTCGTCAAAGTCCCTCTGGAGCAGAATATCTTGTACAGGGAACATACTAGAAAAAGTCTAATGCAAACCTTTTTGTAGTGTAACCGCGTTATCATTGATTCGAATTCGCAAATGTGCGACTGCATCAAAAGAAAAAAAAAGTTTTTCATTATATTTTGCCTCAGAAAAGTCTTTGAATAAGAAAAATGAGAAAAAAATGACTCAGTAGAAATGTTACTTGTTAATTTGCATGTCTTTGTCATTTGTGATGGCCAAACATGAATCTGTTTATTCTAATGTTTCCAGTCATCTAAATTTGCACCGATTTATATGCCAAAACAATGACCTTTATCACGTCGTCTTGCTATATTGTTTATGTCCCAAAAGCAATATAGGCTAGTTATTTCCATGTGTGTCTTATGAGACGTCAATCACTTTACTTTTTAGCAGATGTTAAGTATATTTGATTTTACGTAAACATGATTTCAATGTTTTTTTTTAACCAATATTTGACAATATAAGTGCAAGTTCAAATCCCAAACTTTAATTACTAGCGTATTAAAAACCAATTACCCATATATTTAAATTGTTAAACATTGTTAAATCTCTGAAAGTAATATAAATCAGTGAAAAATTTTGACTTATTTTCCCTTCTGAAATGGTACAGAGATATGTGTGATTATTAGCGATTTATAATGTGAATGGTTCTTTTCACAACCACTGTTTCTTTATTTTTTTCCTCCTCTCAGACAGGTTTTAAGTCCATTCTCCTAAAAGGAAATAAAGCACTTTAAGTGTCAACTGTGAAGGATTTGTTACAATGTTCTATAAATGTCTAATTATTAAAAAAAAAAAAGCCCATATTGTGTGATACTGCTAAACCCAAATTTCTAATATGGAAAATAAACCTGTTTTAATCCTACTGTGTGTAAGCGGGTGTATTCTTTGTCTGAATGGTGAAAGCAGGAGCTCTGGGAGCTGCAGGTTCCAGCTTTAATGCGCAGTAATTAGACGAGTTGTGTGACTTTTCTTGTTTATTTGGACTGAATGAGGGGAAAAAAGAAGACGTCTGGTGGAGGAGAATGACGCAACATGGTCAGATGGTCCTCCACGCTGGTCCTGAGCGCGAGGAGCCGGTCGCTTCAGCTGCTTTTACAGGGGTTGGAGACGCGGCCTAGGAAGATGATGGTGTTGATGCTGGATTCCCGGATGAAGAGCAGGAAGGGTCGATTGGCGATGAAGTTCTCGCGGTGTATGCCGAGGGAGCGCCCCAGAGCCACCACAGCGGTGGCCGCCGCCGCCTCGCTGCCCTCCTCATTCACCTGACACATCAGACAGGCTCGGATTACACACTTTTATAGATTCAGTCCAAGTTATACAAGTACAGCATGTAGTGAAATGTGTCCCTGAAACGTCTCAGACAATATAGTTGAAATATAGTTATAATCAATTAAAGAGAAAATTGAAGGCTAAAAGTAATCAAAAATATATAGAAAAAAATATCTGTAAGCAGCTCTAACACAAACGTTTACAAGTGTAGGCTGACCTGGGAGTAGAACTTTGACGTAGCTGTTTTTGTGCCCACACATTATTCCTAACCCACTTTGCAAGCTCAACTGATCACAAGCCTTTGGGTTAGTATTGGGTTTCGGTTTAAGGTTGAGTTTAAAGGAACATTCTGTTGTTTTCCAACCTAATTTCAATCATCTGCATCTGTAGACAGCAGTCAGAATATTGCCCTTTGGCTTCTGTTGTGTGTGGAAGCCCCTTTCAGCCAGCAATGTAATGTCAAACTTAGGGGTTTTTTTTAACCTTGAGACAACTTTTTTCTTGAAATGTTGATGTTTTCTTAGTGTTTATTAGAAAAATCACTTTTTCATAAAGTTAAGACAAAATTTTAAAACCATATTTTTGATACTTGAGAAAATGACAATTTTGACAGAAAAGTCAAACGTTCTATGTAGTAAGTCAAAAAAGTGACATCCTGCTGCTAAAAATGGAAAAAGCATTTTTTGCCGGTCAGAAACAGGCTTCAGGGGTGGGAAATTTACACTGTTACAGCAACAGAGTGGACAGAACAAAAAAGAAAGTAGAAGCAGCATAACCTATAAAAACTACCTAATATAAAAAGAACTGTACACTATACAAAAAATTATAGAAATGTGTGTATATGTATACACATGTGTATATATGTATGTATATGTATATGCGTGTATGTATATATATATATATATTTATATTTGTATACGTATACAGTCAATCCCCGAAATGTGCGAATTGTGAAAAAACAGGAATTTGTGATGTTGTAAAAAAAAAAATGCTTACAAATGCCTATTTTTATAGTCTAAACCCTATATATGCCCCCAAATATGCTCCCAAAACACTTTAATTTCATTTTAAACTCAGCTTAATACATTACCCTTAAGGAAAATGTAAAGGTAAACCCTTATACGTACTGTACAGTGTACACTGAACTGCTGTCTCCCTCAGTGCTAGAATGTAAAATACTGATGTTACCCCTATATGTACTGTACTTTAACTCATGCAAGTGCGTTTTCTTTGGTATGCGCTGTTGTTTTCACAGCTTTAATGAATGCTGGACTGCATCTGCCAGAGAGGCAGGGCGTCACAGGGCATCAGCCAATATACAGTTGCTTTGTGTTCTCTCGACACTACAAAAAAAGTCACAAAACGAGTAAATTATAATAATTTAGCACTAAAATGCATGAAAAATGATATATTGCCACGAAAAAAGCAAAAAAAAAAAAAAATTGGAGGATATTTGCGGTTTCCGTGAATTTGTGGGGGTTTCTGCAAACAATTATTAGTTTGGTTCTAAGAAAAAATCCGCGAACACTGAGGCCGCGAACTCTGAACCTCGCCTTCGCGGGGTTCGACTGTATATGCATATGTACAGTACTGTGCAAAAGTCTTAGGCTCCTGAGAAAATTATACTTAAAAGCTGTTTGCTACTGGGCAGTAGTGTTAAGTTAGTGTTAAAACACTAATTTTACAA
>JBBPCZ010000040.1:9118899-9135788 GCA_037974445.1 Brycinus macrolepidotus | reverse complement strand
AGAGAGAGAGAGATATTTACATATGTGCCAGTTTAATAATTAAACTTATCTAGATAACAATACTCATATATGTTACATAATTCTATTTTGAAATGAGAAATATTATATTGACTAGATGAGATTTCCTTCCAGACATTCCTACCTTAAAGTAGATGGTGTTGACCAAGACCAGAATAGCAGTGGAGTCTATGGAGCCCTCGGGCAGGGTGTTGTTAATTTTGCCTCTTGTCTTCTCAGAGATCCACTCATTGATCTTCACCCTGGAATGTTCTGGTTTCTCCTGCAGGAAGGGAGTAAGACTGTTAAACGCGGGGACGAACGCAGGCGCTGAGTGATGACCTGAGTGATGACCAGTATGGACTAAAGTGAGTGACCTTAAAATTGAGCGGCATTAACTTGGCCCCATAGACCATCTCGCTGATGTTCTGGAAGGTCTCGTTGAAAGTCAGGGACTTCTCTCCGAACAGGCGGTTGGCCGAGACCAGCTCTACAGTGTTGTGCTTTTTACGGTAGAGGCGGCAGTTCAGCTTGGCGAAGAAGTAGTGAACCTGGTCTGAGGTCTTCTCCTTTATTGTGTCAAACTCAAACACCTACAGGAGAGAAAGAGGGGTTGAAGGTGAGCTACACGTCTTGAGGAACATCTACAGAAACATAATTTAAAAAACTGAATAAACTCAGTTTTCCTAGATGTTCTTTAAGACGTGACTTTTTAAAAAAAAAAAAAATTCAAATATATAATTATTTAAATATGTAATCACAATAGGTTTGTTTTAAGAATAATAAAAAAGCTAACATTACAAAACAAACAAATCAATAAATAACATTAAGTCCAACATAAAACCTGTGGGTGGTCTCCATATAAACACAAGTTTATGTATTTATTTTGAGTCGTTTAATGTAAAGTGCCCTACAAATCCTATGAGTCAAAAACAAGAACCAGACACCTGAATTATTTAGTGGCTCTGAAAGTTCAGATAAGGTGGCGGAGGGATACATGCAGGGTGTTGTGAGGCAAAATAGTCCCCAAAGAAATATTTTCAGATTTGGCACTATTTTAGCACCATTAGTATTCCATATAAACGCTCAGATGATCTGTGTAGCTTCACTGGTGGGGTTGGATAGTAAATAAAATGACAATATTGCATTTTAAACATTGTGACCCCCTGCAGAGCAGCAGACTTCATATCAAACCACTTTTTGTTTACATCCTAGTGAAGTTATGTTGAATTTCTTAATCCATTCAAACATCAGATCAGATCTTTTGAGTTTATTCAGTTTTCCCTGTAACCCAAATATAGTCGATTAGCCAAGACACATTCAGTGTCTCCAGTTGTCTTTAGTCTGGAGCGATGGGCCTGATGGAGCTCTCTTGGAGGTTGCAGAAGCTTGTGACCTCTAAACCATCGCACATTTTAAACCATCGCTCAGGTCTAATAGGTTTGTTTTTATATTATTTTATAGGATTTTATCTATGCATTTAAACATTTGCTGTTCATAAATTTACCAAGAATTGCTCACCAGATGTTTGAATGCTTCTGAAAGCAACCTCACATTAAGTTGCTGCATATAATGGCTGCTAATGGTTTGCCTGACACTTGAGAAATAGTTTTTAGAAATAAGATTTTACCAAAAATGTTTTTTTTTTTTTTTTTTTTTTTTTTAAATCTGTTCAGGGGTTGTAGACCACAAAAAAATAAAAATAAATAAAATATATATATCATATCATATTGTTATATTGTATAGTTTTTATTCTACTGGTTTTACTACTTCTACTTTCTTCTTTTTTTCTGTCCACTTTGTTGCTGTAACATTGCAAATTTCCCACCCGTGGGAAAAATAAAGCTTTATCTTATCATCTTCCCATTCCATGTAAAACTCAGAAGACAAATGTAGGTTTACTGGTTGGTTTGAATAGTAAATAAAATGGCTATATTTGTGTTGTAAACATCATGACACCTGGTTCCATTCACTTCCACTTTGAAGATCTGAACTGGCTACAATGAAACCCAAACCAAACTTTCTTTACCTCAACATTTAACAATTACACTGAAATTTTGTGAAGTTAGTCTATATAGGGGTGTTCCAATCACACTAAGCTTACTTTCATGATCTGCTCCAGTGTGGTGTTGCAGGCCCCCAACTTAGTCATGGCAAACGCTGTGGAGATGCTGAGAGGGGACATGAAAATGTTGGCGTCCTCAGGTCTTCCTTTAGAGAGCTCCTTGAAGAGGGACAGGGCGAAGCGGCCGTTGGCTTTGGACAGCTCCCAGACTCGCGGGTTGGTGGCCTCAGGGATCTTCTCGTGGGGTTTATCTGTGGGGGCTTCTACATCTTCGTGTACGTTTGGGTTGCGGTACACGCAGACCGGCTGCAGGGGCAGGTCTTTGGGTTTAGTGCTGCAGATGTCAGTGGTGGCATGGACTGAGCAGATGGAGAGGATCCACAGAGCTCCTACACAGGCCAGCAGCTTCATTGTGATCTAGAAGGAAACAGATTTTTGAAAATGTTCTTTGTACATTTAGCACAAATTTCTTTAATAGATTATTATGAGCCAGAAACCTGAGACATATACTACTAACTTTACAATCTTCTGAAATGCCATTAGTGGACTTTTCTGCTCAGCTTTAGGCACACAAAGGACCAAGTGACTCTCATATACGACATCACAGTTTACTTCTGTTTTTATGTGTCAGGTTGCATGGCAACTGTAGTCAACTGTTAAGGAACTACTTGGTGGAAGACTGTAATCTCTGACTCCCTAATCCCAACGTAGTCACTAAAACGTACAACTTTTTCAACTAAGTATGACTTTTTATCAACGATGAAACGATGCACTAGATGACTAGATGTCCGAAAGTGAGGTGTGAACTCTAAGCCTGAATCCAAAATGTACCTCTTGGACATTTAATGCACTATTTGAATTTGAAGCCAAAGACATTGTTAGAGTTGAGAATAGAGTTATATACATACATACAGCCCTAACAGATCTAATCATCTGTCATTCCAATCATGCACAAAATAATTCATGGAGACACACCGACACACCCACACCCACACCCACCTGTCAACCAATCAAAACTACCCCCTCTGCCACCGATTGACAAGATTCAACAAGATCCAGCAACCCAGAACAAACCTGTAGGCCTGAATTCTTCAGGCTAAAGCTGTTATTTTGTGAGCCATGAAGATTCAGTCTTGATGCATTCATGCAGACATGCTCTTTGTGGCAACGAGTAACTTGCCACAGCTCCCAGTGTGGCTTATCCAATCAGATTTCAGGATTGGAACTATTTATTTCTTTTTTTAATAATCATTATAATTGATTTGTTTTAAGAATAACAAAAACAGACATTACAAAACAAACAAAACAGTAAAGAACATTAACCCCAACATAGAATCCATGGTTGGTCCCTGTATTAATGCATAAAAACGTCTGCATAATTAAATCTGTAAGATTTATTTTGAGTCGTTTAATGTAAAAGGCCCAAAAATGCTATGATTCACAAACAAGAACCAGACACCTGAATTATTTAATGCCTCTGAAAGTTCAGATAAGGTGGTGGAGGGATACATGCAGGGTGTTGTGATCCAAAATAGTCCCCAAAGAAATATTTTCAGATTTGGCAGATTTTACAATCATTAGTATTCCATATAAACACTCAGATCTGTGTCGCTTCACTGGTGGGTTTGGATAGTAAATAAAATGAAAATTTTGCATTATAAACATTGTGACCCCCTGCAGAACAGCAGACTTCACATCAAACCACTCTTTGTTTATACCTTATTGGCTAGATTACGTTGAAATTTAGAAAAATTTTACAATACGTCCAGATTCAAATCGATCAGATCTTTCGAAAGTAAAAAGACCTTCAGTAAGAAGAAATATCTAAAGTCAACATTATTGTTATTGATCATGAATAATGGGTTACTGGACCCATATTCTTAAACTGAGCTACACAGATTAAAAAATAAACTGAAAGGGATCTAATCTTACCTGCTGTGGCCTTATATCCTTTTTTTTCAAAACGTAGGGCAGCGTTGTTCACTGTAAAAGCATCAAGTGGACACTGCTCCGCCAGGTCAGTGCCCCACCGAGCACAGCACCAGGTCTACTCAGAACAACCTTTGAGCTATTGATCAGTTTGGACAGATCTACTGAACTGATCCATCCTGACTACTAACTTATGAACAACTGAACATAAAGCAGAGCTGGAAAACAGACACTGCAGTCAGATTTCAAATGAACACTAGAACAGTCTCAGGATCAGGCCTGAGATCATCACTAAACATCAGTGCATCAGTTATTACATGAAAAGGCCATGAATAGATTGAGATTTTGTCTTACAATAGTTTTGAGCAGGTTTTGACCTTAAAATGTGTTTTCATTCATTCATTCATTTCATTCAGTGCAGGTCCTTGCACTGATCCCAGGTCGATACAGAGTTGATTTCGAAGGATTACTCGTGTAAAGACACTCGATGGTTTGGGACTTAAATCCATCTCTGATATGTTTGATGTTTATATTCCTGGTGGGTCTCTTAGATCTGCAGGAGCTGCTCAACTAGTGGTGAAAAGATCTGAAACTAAACCTGGTGAAATGGTGTTTATCCACTATGCTGTCCAACCAACTGACCATCAATATCAGATCTGCACCAACTGGAGCTTTAAAACGCTGATAAAAACCGAACAATTCTTCTCAGCCTTTTTTAAGTATCTGCTCTTCCACCACACTTTTAATCTTCTTTTAATTCTTCTATACTTTTATTATAGTTTTATTCTACTTCTGTGAGGCACATTGAATGACCTTTGTGTATGATAATGCATTATATAAATAAACTCAAGTACTGTAAAACAGAATATCCAAGGAAAACTTTTTTCCCCCAGATTAACCACTCTTTTACCGTCAACATTACATATAAACATTCAGATGATGTGCAAGTTCACTGGTGGGGTTGAAATGGTTCCATTTGACATCACTCCTGGTTCTATTTACCACCACAGTGAAGAACTATGAACTGGCCAGTTTCTCTACACTGCAAACTGCTAACTGGTGATAAAGCTCCCAAAAAGACACAAGAGGCCCTGTGATTAGTTTACCTATACCAAACCATTTTGCATCGACTTTACATTTCAGCAACTGAATTATCGAGATTCTCCATTAAACTATGAATAAAGAGTCATTTCCTAACTATTTTTGTCATCTGAAACATCCTGTTCTGTGAGGAGCTGACCACAGCTTCGCTAAAATACAGATGGTTCCTCTTTGGTTAACCACAAGAACCCGCTTTCGAGTAGATTTTTAAAGAACAGATCAGTTCTCATATTGGTGAACGGCCAGTCACCATCAGAAGCACTTTTTAGTCCAGGCTCAGGCTCGGGCTCGGGCTTAATCTGGACTGGCCCTCAGAAATGAAGAGTGGAGGAAAAGAAAAAGAGCAAAAAAAAAAAAAAAAATGCTTCACAATATCATTTAATCACAATCCCTGCCAGTACAGAATCATTGTTGCACATTAAGTTACACTTTTTAAATAATTTCACTTGTTTTTTTTTTCATGGTTCATCTATTTCAACCTTCCAGTCAGTCACCCCCCCCCTTTAAAGAAAACAAAAAAAGCAATTGTATTATACAAAAATGCAATCCAAAATTTCACACAGTGAATTCTTTAACAAAACAACAAAAAAAAAGGTTTAACAGCTAAATCCACATTTGGAGAAATATAGTCCTAAACATTCCTTAATGGAGTATAATATATAATAAAAAAAACCCTTATATTGTTATGTTGCAGTTAGTTTGTGTACCTTAATTTAAGCAATCTTATGTGCTAACTTGGGAGTAATCATCAAAAGCAATTACATTTCCCAAGGCTAGAATTCACAATTCAAATAACAATAATAATAATAATAATAAATGCAAGAACAGACCCACATCACAAAAAGACAAAATCAACAGGTAAGAGGAAGCAATGAGCTTGTTCAGCGTGAACAAAAACAACCAAAAAAAACAAACCAAACCAAAAAAAAACAACAAAAAAAAAACCCTCCCATCGGGACTTGTACGTAATCATTTCAACAGTCCTACAGCGCTGTGTGTGTGTGTGTGGGTGCAAAACTTCTTTCTACTGCTAGAACTACTGCATACTGTCTGTTTCACAAGACGCGTGTGCTCTGACGTGTCTGTGATGAGTCCTTCCTGACCCAACTGTGTATAGAGAGAAAAGAAAACACACACACTCCAATACTCATTCGTCCAACTGGACGTCTTCCTACCGAGCCACCCACTTCGGACGATTTCGGTTCATTTCTCTCTTCCGTTTCCTAAATCTATACATTAGTAGTTCGAAACAGGACTAAAAATCTCCAAAAAAAATCAAAACTAGACATAAATGCGATCAATATTTACATTAATCAGGGAAAAAGGATGAACTCCAAGCAGAAACACTTGAGGCTTTTCACTGGGTGCGGATTATAAATAAGATGCATCGACACTTTCCGAGTAAAAAGAATGCTTTAACGATTTGGTTCCCTTTTTTTCATTTTACACTTAAGGTCTTCCTCCCACTGGCGGATGGGAGGATGCGTGTGGATGTTGCTTTGCAACAATAAGTAAAACAGTGAATCTTTAAATGACTGACAAATGTATTAATTCAGTAAAGGTCATAACTACAGCCCTTCTGAGTGAAAGACTAGTTTATTACTGCGTTTCATGCAAAGAAACTAATTCAAACCAGCCTGAAACAAAAGTAGTTGTAATAATTATAATCAAGATAATAACAGATCCACCACATAACACTCAAAAGAACTCACCTGGATGTGGTCTCCTCAAAATGACCCATCTTATGAAAACAGCGCTTTTTGAGGAAACCAGACCCAGAACTGATGGCTCGCTTACAGTCACCCATCATGATCTCTTGGAAATAATACACATCATTAAGAGTTTTTCACCCCCACCAGTACGGTTACAAAACCCATTTAAACCACTGTTCGGGATTTACCCCTGTAAATCTTCACAAGAAATAGTGAAGATGATTAATTGGTGGCATTTGGACAATCTTCATTTGAATCAGATGGTTGAAGTTCCTCCATCGTTCCTGTTAGCACCTGGGTTGCTTGGAAGTCATGTGGCCGCCACATGGGCCCCAATCTACTTTCACACTTCTGTTATGTGACAGCAAATGGACACAGGTGCCCAACCTGGGTTTGTATTCGTAACCGTACTGTGATGCCTGGTGGAAAAAACGACTAGTTTTCTATAGAAAAATGTATAGGGAAACACAATAAGTAACTCCACTCACTCACACCTCATTTCTAATAAGTCCTAGAAGGGGTACTGGACGTCTATATAGAAATTCACCATGTCTTTTCACACTTCCTCTGCTTAAAAGTACTGAGAATATTATGGTATGAGAGGGTACTATTTCATAGACTTGGTACATTTCATCAGAAAAGCAATGTAGGTCAGAAGGTTAATGCAATGTTGTATGTGCTTACACTCAAAGTTCAAATCCCTGTCGCAAGGCATGCAATGAAAACGCTGAAGAGTAAAGACGTGCAACTTGGAGTGCACTTGTAACGAATGGCCTACAAATCCCTGAATCTTGGTTGCGGAGAAAACAGGTGAGTATAAACGGTTAATGGCATTCACACAGTCAATATTCATTCCACGCTCTGATGATGCAACTAAAAGGAGCAAGGCACAGGGTGTAGTTTGCCCTCAAGTACTGAAGAAAGCTGTCTTTTTTTTGCTCTACATGGCAATGAATGTGCTGATCTGGTAAAAAAATATGTAAAGAAGGTTCTTAAGAAGCTATTCTGCCACAATAAAGCCATACCCTCAGTGGCTGTGAAACACAAATCTGTACTTGCATCCCTGCCACTGAAAGTACATCGACGTATGAACCCATCAGATGCAATCTTCAAGACTGCTCAAATTGTCAAAAGCTCTTACACAAGCGGTAGTAACAGTTAAATAAAACTTTACACCAAACAGGTGTGTTAAAGGATGCAGCAGAATGTCTCGAGAGACCATTAAACAGCGGCCGTTAAAACTGCATAAAGAAATGAGCGCAAAGATAAAAGGTGAAAAATTCGAGTCTCAATAAGGAGTACAGTGGGAGTAAAGTGTAACCACGTGGCTGTAGGTGAACTGCACACAAAAACAGGTCTTTTATATGGCAGGGGTGATTGTGACTGATGCTACATGACCTCCATCGTCTCAGAATTCAGTGCCCTGATCGTCTTGAGTACATCTGTTAAGAAAAACATGCTATTAACTACTGCGTTATTGCATGTGAAACAGTAGCAGCTGCATTCTAAACCATTCAGAACGACTTTGTTTTGTTGCCCAAGATCAACAGCTATAATTTTGCATTGTACTGAACTCTTACTTAAAAAAAAAAAAAAAAAAAAAATTTAAAAAGTGTCAGAAAGGGTTCTTTAAACAATGCCACAGAACAGTGTTTCTCAATTTGGTCCTCAGGGACCCCCAGACAGTCCACATTTTTCCCCCCTAGGTTGGAGCAAAATCTGGACCCTCTACAGGACCCTGAGGAGCAGTTTGACACCCACTGAGATAAAAGAACACATTTAACTTCATTGAGAACCATGTCAGTAAATGAAAAGGACTATGAAGAGCATGACTAAAATTAATCCCTGTCTGGAAAAACTGAGCCTATATGATCAAAAGGTTCCCCACAGTCTCAACTCTTCCAATTTACTGAAATTGTTCTCTATAGAACCACACTCTGAATGCTTCTTTGGGAAACCAAAACTTTTATGGTATCATGCAGAGAACCCTTTCAGATCATCCTATTTTTTCCGAGTGGAAAGTGTAACACATTGATTTTTTTGGAGGGGGTAGGCTGGGGGCTTCTACCAATTTTCAGTAAGTTCACTGTGGGTGAAATCAGATCAATCCCTACAGGTCAAACTGTCTGTTTTACAGAGAACCACAACCACCCAGTCATCTTTTACTTACTCCTTTTCTCCTTTTGGTTCCTGTATGGTTCATCAAAAAACATCTGAATTTACCTAATCTTCCCCTTACGCCCAAACAGGGCCATCAATCAAATAAAGTTAAGATCTTGATGAACTAGTGATTAGTTTACAACTTCAATAAGAAACGGAGTACCCACAAATCATTCCCAAGCCTTGACGGGCAGGCTGAAACAGGAAGAAACCCTCACCAGCAGGATCTCACTGTGCATATGTTTCAGTTACAAATTTCACGTATATGAACTTAAATCAAATGTTTGGTTCAAGTGTATGATTACTCGATTAGTCGTTGGTCTAATATAATCTCTATAACATGACGGTCGCATACCAATCAATCAATCAGTCAAGACGTGTCTTGTGTCAGAAGTGGTACCAGCTGGAGCTATGAGTGTAATATTACAAAGCCATTGTCAAAAAAAAGATTTTGGGTGACACATTGTCAAATTACTTTTTTTGCTACAATAACACTGCAGCTCCAGGGAAAAAAAAACAAAAAAAACTTCAGACCACAAACATATTTGGGGTAAGGGGGGAAAAATCACGTAAACCAGATTGTTCTCTATAAACCTCAGGAACAACAAAAAGGAACAAAGGGAAATACAAATGCTGTTAATTAGTGCACAATAATGGGAAAATAATGCAAATAATTAACCTGATATTGAGAGTTTATCATCCATGCTACAAAACCCACTTGCAATATTTACAATGAAGTACGCAAGTGTAACACAAACATTCTCTGGTAAGAAATGCCCCATTAATTGCTTAATCTGTAGATCTTGGTTGCTGTTGTTTAGATGCAGTTCTTAAATTCACAGTCGTACATTCTGGAGAGTCAGAGCTTGTATAATGAATGCTAGGCTATGGAAAGACTGCATATTAGGTAGTTATTAGGAAAATCCCTGAACCAGTTATTCTCAACCCCACAGTCACCTACACCTCCTGACTCGAGTCACCAGTTAAACTGAAGTCTTTTTTGAGTGGAGTCATATGTTTGAAAAGAGAAAAACCCTGGGATTTCCACTTCGCCTGCACAAGGTGCACTAGATCCAAACCCCCTCACTACGGCCTCACTGGAGAAATCATTAACCTGCCAATCAAAACACTCTGCAACTTCACAGAAGTTAAAAATAAAAATGACAAAGTCCTTTTCAGTCTGATCAGAGGTGATCAGAACAGTCATCTCATACTACACGCCACTGTATAGAACAATGTGTGCACTAAAAGAGCCAGTGTGTAATACAAAGCAAACCGTTTAAGGGTAAAAAGGCCACACCAGAGCAGCACCTTAACCATAATGTTGGACCAACATTATAATTTTCACTTTTCCTGATGATCTGTATGTAGATCAAGGATTTCACTGATGAAGTGAAAACAGAATGTATAAACAATCATAAAACAGATTGTCTCCTACACATTTTGTCTCTTAGACTGTGTTTTTTTTTCCATCCTCAGGATGAAGCATGTAAATGTCACTGTTCAAAAAACACATTAAAGCTGAACGGTAGGTTAGTGTATGACTTAAAAAAAAAAAAAAAATAGCAACAGTAGGCTACCAAAGGCAAGAGGCCTTTTCTGTGAGCTTTATATTGGATCTGTTTCTGACCACCTCTGAACAAAAATGGCAAAGTTTTGGAGGCTGAGCCTCTGCAGTACAAAATCAAGGTACAACAAAAATTACACCAAAAACTAAAACGATCCAGGTAAATTTGGCCATGTTTCTCCAGAAAGGCCAGCATGGTGGGTTAAGCAATCAGAGACCCTGGAGTTTAGTGAGACGAAAAAAAAAAAAAAAAAAAGCTATGAAATGCAATGTCAAGACATGAGCAAGCTCAAAACTATGCTTGTAAACCTGTAAAGAAGCACTGAATTCCACTAAAAAAGACAAGTGATTGGAGGCATGTGTAGGCATTTGATACCAGGTGGAAATAATCAGTACTAAACTGACTGAAAGGTTATCCAAACCAATTGTCTCTGTTTGAAAATGTACTGAGGTGCAAGTTATTGTTTTAAACAGCCAATGTGTATTACATCTATCAGTCACCATCAGAAATGCGCCCATCATTTCCACAATAGCAAGCACATCACCACCATACTCTGAGCAATGAAGTTGCACCACCTCACATGAGGAGAGGAAGATTCACAAGCGTTTTCTCTAAGCAGCTCAAGTAGCCACAGCCAGAAGATCTGAACAGTGTAAACTGATCACCTGAAATGAAAAAACTATGCAAGCTTAACAATCCATATGGTAAATACAAAGAATGCAGCCTGAGCTCATTAGTTCATAATGAGTTTGAAAGCCAAGATAGTGGATTTCTAATATTTAAATTATTATTACTCTGTAGACTTCAGTGAGGCCAAGTAAACACTTACATTGATAAAAGGTTTCTCAGATGCCCTGGTTTCCAACGCAATGAGAGAAATAGTTTGTCATAGAAAAAAAAAGAAAATTCATTCACAGAACAAAAAAAGGAAAAAGAGCGAATAAATGGCAGATACTGCTCATTTCTATAAAAAACCTGTAGTTCTGACTGTGTCAGTCTGTCCTGTTCATGTACACCACCCACATTTGCCTGATTATATGTTAGTGGTTGTTTTTAAATCCAAATTTCCATACATAGCCCTTATCTTGTGGAAAATGTGGAATGTTTAACATCCCAATACCGTGGTGGCAAAAAAAGGTCACCCAATAAGAGTAGGAGAATGTTGGATGGTGGGAGCCCAAAGGGGTGGTGTAAGGTGGTCTTGGTGTGCCTGAAGTGAATATGAGAAAAGATGGGCTAATGAAAATCTTCGTACAACGGGGGAGAGTGGTGCTATCGAGGCTTGAGACATGGGCGTGGTAAAGACCACACCTTTCTCTTGCAGCAGGTAGATCAAGACAAAAAAAAAAAAAAGACTGGCTAGGAACATGTGTGAACCACCCCATTCTTGGACAGGTCTGGGCTGCTGGCCACCAGATCAGAGGACAGGCTGAGTGAGGAGGTCTTGCTGGTCAGGGAGGACATGCTGCTGCTGCCCAAACCACAGTCCTGCATTACAGAACTTGACCCATTTGAGTTCTCACTAAAAATAGAGAGGAAAAAAAAACAAATACATCAGACTGAGTACAAGAAATACCAACAATTCATTATGATCAAAAATTTGGGACTGCAGACTCCATCCAGAGCCACTGTCTTTCGGAATCAAGTCCCAATCCTATCTTGACACACCTTTTACTGTTATCCAGGTCTACCTGAACACCTGATAAACCTTTTAAAAGGAATTCAAGGAATTCCAGAAGCATCTACAAAGTCTGTCTTACCTGAGGGCTATCTGGTGCTCCTCTCGTTGCAAACTGTGCTCACTCTGGCCATTCTCACTGGCTGCTACCAGCTTGTACTTCATCCCAGGGGCGACATGGCCCTCCTGCAGCACAAAAATATTAGATAAGCAACAGTATAGCTCTTCGAGCACTGATCAAATTAACTGGTGTGAAATGCCTGTTCCTGACTGTTGAGAAAGTTCTTTATTGTTTATGGGACAGGTGGGTGGCCTAGTGGTTAGGGCGTTGCCCCTGCGATCAGAAGGTTGTGGGTTCGAATCCCAAATGCTAGTGGCACCGCTGAGGTTCCCTTGAGCAAGGTACCGTCCCCACACACTGCTCCCCGAGCAGCCCACTGCTTCACTTGGTGAATGGGTTAAATACAGAGAAAGAATTTCACATTGTTCACACTGTGCCCTGTGGTGTGTTCATGCATGACTATAAGGGGCCACTTTACTTTATTCATACTAGTTTTGTCTGGATTGTTGGTTCTTTGTCTGAGCAAAGGGGTTTATAGTATTTGCTTTATTAGTGCAGCCAAAAAATTAAAACATCAACCTTGCAAAACCTCATACAGAGACAAATCAGGGTTCTGTCCCTGTGGGTTTGCTCACCATGGCCATTTCCCGTGTCCTCATGCCGATCTCTCTCTCCACCTGGTGCAGCTCCAGGCTCAGCTGCTCGCTGGACACACCGCTTGTTGACCACTCTACCGGAGCAGGCGGACAAGCCACCAAGCCCGGCTCCCTCTGCAAAGCCACTACGCTGTTGGAGTTCTGGATAAGGCGATAAGGCCAATAAATTAGGTCAATAGTGTACAGTTTTTACAGTATATTGTTATACTGTATAGTTTATAATCTATTGGTTATGCTGCTTCTACTTACTTCTCTTGTTCTGTCCACTTTGCTGTTACAACAATGCAAATTTCCCACTTGCGGAACTACTAAAAGGTTCTTTTATCTTATTCCCTTTTTCATTTTCGCAAAAGTGAACAGACTACAGTAGCTGCTATGATGTTGCCTAGCCAGTTAGATAACTAGAGCTAGCAACTGTGGCAAGACCCTCCTCTCAAAAGGATGTAAATGCCAAATCTTATCCATGACTTAGTCTTATTTGATTGATACATGCCCACATGACCATCTCAATAAACTAAAAGCTAAACAATTGGCAAAACATTATTTCATGACTTCAGAATGATGTTTCTCTTTTCTTTTCCTCCCAGACAAGTATAACTAAATAACAGCATATTGGGGGATTTATAGAACTGCTCTTACCTCCATGGAGCGGGTCTGCTGGGTAATCTGTTGGTTGACCTGCTGAAGCTCCATCCTTAGCTGTTCCCTGTCTGAGGCAGCAGGGGGCAGACTGAACGACAGAGACAAGATCAATTAATCACATACATTTACTAACAGAAAAAAAAAAAGATTACAGCAGGCTTGACTACTGCAGCCCCTTTTAGAATTTAGTATGTTAACCTAAGACAGCTGGCTCTGACATCCCGAGGTACCTGAAGACACTGATAGGGCATTGTAAAAAGGCATTGTAAAAATCTGAGGCAACTTGTCTCCAAGAGCAATATAACCGGGAAACATTTCAAGACTGTATGATATTTAAGAATGTATAACATGTGCTATAATTGTAACCTAATATTTAGGTGACGTTACAGGGGAATGTCAACACTCTTTACAATCATCTTTATTTGCAGTGGTTCTCAAAGTGTGTGTGTGTGTGGGTGTGGGGGGGGGGGGGGAATTGTATCTCAGCTTAGTAATTTTTAAACTGCCGCTATCTTTAATGTCACAGAACAGTACCCTGTCTCTTACGTGAGAAGGTCAGCACCACCTGCAGAGAAATCTAGTAAAAAGCTTTTTGTGGGTGGGGGATGAGTAAGGGGATAAGTAGGGGGACACAATAGCATTTACTATCCACAAACGGGGCCTTAGATTAAAAAAAGTTTGAGAACTAGTGGTGTAATGCAAAAGGAACCTCACCGCTCACTGAAGTGGCCCTGAGATGTCACCGTTTGTTGGGGGTAGGGGGCTCCACTCCATCCTCCGTGATTTCCATAGCTATAATCAACTGCACAAAGAAAAAAGGTACAATACTGAAGCACTAAAACAAGTAACACAAGCCACTGTGGGAGAAAACTACAGAGTACTACAAAGTACAGATAACCTGCTAGCTTTCACTCACGCTAGACATTAACTTTCATGCCATGTTAGTCATGTTTGTACCTAAGTAATACTTTAAAGGTTTTAAGGCCACGCAGGTTACCTGCAGAGGCAGCATGTTTGGCTGGGGGTCCTGGCATCAGGCCGGCAGGCTGGTAACCTGATTTGGACGTGCGGGAGATGGCTCCGAAGCGTGAAACAGTAGGCAGTGAGCCGAATGGAATTATGGGGTCATCGTCTTTGACCTCAGGTGCCCTGCGCTGCAGCTCCAGGGTGGGATCTCTCAGGCCTTTTTCTACATTCTGCTAAGAATAAGAGCAACCATTTACACTAACCTTGATTAAAAACGTTCACCCTCAATATTAACACTCATTTATTTATTTATTAATGACACAGAAACCAGATAACAAGGATAAAGCTTACAGCTTCAGCTGTTCTTTTTATTAGTCAAAGGACATTTTTTGTTCAACCAAAACTAATCAAACAGTAATAAATATCACAGCTCCTTTTAATTTTATGTGGCCTTTGGTCTGTAAACATGCTGGAAGAGCACAAACTCAACAAAGCAAACAAAAGTAACCTTGTGCCTTGTGCTCCCACTCAAAGTGATAATAACACAACAACCAGGTCAACATAAGAGATAATTCTTTCAGCTTGTTCAAATTCATTTTGAGGGCATTCGAGATTTAAAACCCATATATAAAAAACCAAACAAACAAAACTCTCACCATTTCCATGTAGCCTGTAGCCATGCCCTCTTTGGATTTCATATCCTTGGTGCCAATGTAGGGGACGAAAGTGTCACATGACCATGGAGAGTATTGAGCAGTGCAATCTGGCTCCCTGAAGCTCTCAAATGCAGCAGAGTTCTCTTCCACGTACTGCTGAGAATTCAGAGGAACACAGTTAAGAATACGTAGTTATTTCAACCACACACCATATACCAGCTCTGATCAGGCCTTGCTTTGCCAAACCCTGCTCCCAGATATCTACAAAGGTAACCCTTAGATCCCTGAGGGTATATTTCCTGTTTATGCATTGCTTGTTCTTTTCTAATATTTAAAGCCTTAAACAATGTGTATTTGTACACATTTCTCATATCCTTTTTTCCCCCATCCCAACCCAGCCAATATGATAAAAAGATTTTTTTTTTTATAATTTAAAAGGGAAAAGGGGGCGACTTACAATTATTCATTACAGGGACAGTCCCCCTGGAGCAACTGAGGATTAAGTGTCTTGCTCAAAGACACAATGGCAGAAAGTGTGTGTGTGTGTGTGTGTGTGTGTGTGTGTGTGTGTGTGGTTCGAACCTGCAACTTTGTGGTCAGGTTCACAGGCAAGTGTTTTACCCACTAGGCTACTACCACCCCATTTAATTTATCTAGCTATCTGGACCAAAAAAAAGACAAGAAAATCTGTTTAAACCCTGTAAAAATTCACAAACATATATTAAAGCTTTTGGAAATGTACGTATTTACAGTAACTCTCAGTCCATGCTGCTTAAAACCAGTCAACAGTGCTGTTATTTGCAGGCCCACTCTCACGCACACACCCTTCCTCAAACATCCTCCTTCACACACACAATTGGGCTTCTCATACCACTTGTTTTTTCTGCTTTCTACAAAAATGAAAATACATTTAGTCATTCGGACTTTTAAACGACACCATTTTCAAAAGCAGATGCCATTTTTGAAGTCTCAAAAATCGTAAATTTCATGTTTTTTTTTTAAAAGTTAGAGATATCTGGTTCTACACGATATATGATCATGAAACAAAGCTTCCTGTGATGTATGAAGCCTCCACTGTTGATCCAAACACACAGAAGCTCTAAATAAGGATGTACTTTTGTATAAGACTGTTTTAGCAGCAGTGCGCTCATGATGCACCTATATGTCAGTCGGTTTCTGAGAGTTATGATCCACACCACATCTACCACACCTGACAAATACATTTAGCTGGTTCATGTACAGTTGAACTGCTGAATAAGGATTAGAGAAAATACACAGTAATTAATGTTGCAGTTAACATTGGGCGTGTGAAGTGATGTGCCAGCTGCTGTATGCTTACATGCTTTTGGCCCCTGACCTCTTGGGTGTAGCTGGGATCATAAGAGTGGATAAGGTTTGGAGAGGAGGCGAAGGGAGGAGGAGAGACGATTTTACGCTCTTCCAGCTGAGCCATGATCTCCTTCCTGCGGCGGTGCAGGTCATCTAGGGTGGGCTGGGGCCGGGCGTAGGCACTCTGTGTACAGAAACAACCAGAGTATATTGTTTAACAGTGAAAACAGACAGCTAGGGAAACTGAAATTGTTTTTTTGTTGTTGTTGTTTATTTGTCTGTTAAATTCCTCCATAAGCACCTCATTCTGCTTTATGAGGTACTGATTAGTGATCACCTGAATCACATCTTATTTAATGAGGAAAAGTA
>JBBPCZ010000040.1:9105765-9118799 GCA_037974445.1 Brycinus macrolepidotus | reverse complement strand
ATTTGGAAATGAGGAGAAATATTGTCAGCAGTTCTTAAAAACTAAGGCAAAGCTGTTCAGTTCAATACTTGCACCTAGAAAAGATAAAACCTGAGAACATTTTTGCAGTGGTCCCTTATTTTTTTCCCAGAGCTTTTTTTTTTACTCAGAAGTAATTAACTTATAGTAAATTACTTATTTGTCTTTAGTATTCATAGTCACTTCTAGTACTGACCCCAGCATTTAGTGTAAATAGCATAGTGTATTTTGTACAGAGTATTTTTGTAGTTTTAATTTAACTTTAATTTTTGACTTGTGTCATTCTTGTCTTTGTGCCTCTGTGTGAAGGTACCGTTGTTAATTAGTAAAGTTCGGGATCAGTAAAGTTTTCTGAGTCTGATTCTGAAAACTGCTCCTCTAATGGATGAATTAGGTCTTACCCTGCTGTAAGACCTGCTCTGGCCAGAGTGGCTGTAGAGCTCAGGACCGTATCTGCCTCGTGATGAATCTGGAAGGTAGGAGGAGGCTCCTGCTGTTTGGGACTGCGGTGGTGGAGGCACATCCATGGGCACTGGACTCCGGTGCCCCAGCTCATCCCGTGTGTAGGACGAGGGCTGCGGGTGACCTCCATAAGCTGGGCGGCGGCTGTCATGGTGTGGGGGGTAGCCATACCGAGGGTCAGAGGGTGGAGTGGGGTACTGGCGTTCTGGAGCATAGGAAAGAGGATAGGTGTCGGGGTAGGGCGACAAGCCTGGGTCGGCTTGGGGTCCGGGGTTGCGGATATAGCGAGGCATGTGTGGGTAATTGTATGAGTTCCCTGCAGAAATAGGGAAAAAATGTTAAAATTATGTTATAAAATATGACAAAAACGAAACACAAATACATAAATAAAAAAGAATACACAACAAATGTTGTTTTTTTTTACCTGCAGGATATTGAGAGGTTTCGTATTGAGATGCAGACGGTGGTGGTCTTGATTCGGAGTAATAACCTCCAGGTGGATGTGGAGGGTACTGAGGCATCTGAGGAATTCTGGAGACAGCAGACATGTGTTTATGACCAGCCAGGCCCTCCCTTGTTCTAGCATGAGGGGGTGCAGGCATCACCACCTTGGGCATAATGTCCAATCTGTTGAAAGCAAACAAACCCAGTAATAAACAAATGAATTGATATATGAACCAGTAAATGCAAGTAGGGGTCATTTTAAGACAACATCAAAAAAAGCCCTTAACATTTAAAATGTCCTGTATTAGTAGGTAAACTGGCTTTACCTCAATAGATCATTAACAAACATGTACTCACGAGTCGGGGGGCGATCCCGGGGCACTGACGCTGCCAGTGTCTGCTTTTGCCAGGTTTCGTGCTGGGTCATAGGTGGAATCTGAGCCCCGGGAGATCAGACGCACAGTTCCAGGACCCACTGGTATGATGCCATTGGTGACGATGCCAGGTTTGTGTGGCAATCCTTCCAAGCCCTCCTCAGAAAGAAGGTTTGTGGAGCAAACAACATCCATTTCATTAAGTTGTGTCAAGGACTGGCTCATGGGCTTCCTTGTGGGCAGTCGCTTGTTCATCTTGCGATACCTGCCATTAGATGAGGAGATCAGAAACAGGCCATGCTGGCTGAAGTTGTACACACTCAAGTATGAAGTAAAGAGTAACTCACTTCTCCAGCTCTTCCTGGGAATGGGCGAATGTGCAGCTGGCTCCTCGGGGACAGCCTCCTTTCTGCTTCATGTCTCGACACATGTAGGTTTTATACTTGCTGTGCTGAGGGGCCTGATGACAGTAGAGACATAGGTTTAGAACAGAAGGCTAAGATCAGGCTTGCAGAAAACTACAGCCTTTCAGAGTTTAGGAACAACCATAATCTAAGACTCAGTCTTGTTATACTGCAGTATTTTTGAGGCAAGTATATAAGATTGGGGGTTGGAAGTTTCAGTTTTTCACTGTATATTTTGAGATTAACTCATACTACATGGCTGAAAGAGCGTGGGTCTGAATATAGACCTGCTGTGGGTCTCCGCCCTTCTTGCTATGGTTCTGAATGAAGTCCACCAGGCCGTGCACCACTGTCTTTACGGCCACAAGTCCTTTGTCAAGCTGCTCCCATGTTGGTGCCGGAGCATCTAGGAAGAAAACAGAGGTGACCATACTGTTAGTCACTGACTCATCACTTCTGATGAAATCTCAGACTAAAAAGAGAAAGAAAAAAAAAAAATAGTCAGGCTTATTTCAAAGACATAAAGCAAGTTAGGAGAACAACACAGAGCCCTTTCTGAATAGAAAACAGCCATTTCACTTGTGAATCAAATACACTCCAGTTTCAAAATAATCATTAAGCAGTATTCCATTAGTTACTTAAAGTACCCTGAATCTATAAAAGATGTAATGAAATATACATTTGATACTGAAATTGTTTGTCAAATGTGCTGGAGTAAAGTCAATACAACGGGCTGAAGATAAGTAATGAAGCATGTGAGCAAATCTGTGCAGACACAGACCTGGGCTGGGATCGATGTCAGCCAGTAACTCCAGATGCGGTCTGAGGCGGTTGAGGTTGGCTGGGTCTCCTGTTCTCTGTAGAGCAATGGTAAGCTCTTGCACACTCTGGGCAAAGGACGCTGGGGTCTGCAACTAATGAAATGAAATTAAATGAACTTAAACAAATTAAATCACCAAAGCATTACCCAACAGTACACACTATTTGAAGTGATTTACTACAAAGATTACAACTGAGATCCTACACAAAATAACAACTCTCCCAAAGGGAAGATTTTCAAAAAAAGAGTACACCACAAGGGGCTGATTCCAAAGCCATGTTGCTGCTAAGTTTAATAGTTCATCTGCTGTAACAAACCAAGTAAATTAATCTTTAAGCCTTTGATCAGCCATGTATGTTAAAACAGTGAACCTCTAACTTGTAGGCACCTCAGATCGCCTCTGGCACCATCTAGTGAAAGGTTAACATCAGTATCATTTATATGACTGATCACTTAATCATTGGACACCACTTCCCTGTCATAATTTAGAAACAGACATATATTGCAAAGACCAAGAACAAAAGTTAAATAGACAGGGACAAATAAAAGGTTACGTGGACAAGGAAGAGGCAGCCTCCAACATAAATCAGTAATTTTGCCCTAGCAGGTCAAATCATGGCCAAGTTTCAACAAGGCAGGACTTGCTAACTTCCTCCACTGTGATTGCTGCGAGCTATCCCTATTCACTCAAATTAATGAACAGCAAGGGCTGAACTCATGACTGCTAAGTTCACATAATTGTCTTTTTTTTTGGAGATTTTGAGATATATATATATATATATATATTAATTATTTACACTGCACGAATCAAATCCTACCTTATCTATGATAGACTGCATGTGGGACTTGTGGGACTGGTCCCCGTACAATAAGGAGGACCACTGGTCAGGGGCAATGCGCAAGCCTCCCTCCATGGCAATCTGGACAATCTGAGAATCATGCTCCCTCCGCAGAGCCTCGTACGTGCGGAACTCCTCCTTCAGCTGCATCAGAGATGAGTCTTCATCCCGCTTTGTTACCTAGAGAGAAGAAAACAAAGGAGCAAAAAGGAAAAACTACATATTACTACACAGTACATTGTACACCTTTTGTGTATTAGAGATTATCATAATACATGATTATAAGAGCATATTACTTCGACACACCCCTTAGCTTCACTATCAAGAAATGACAAATGTTCATTTCTAAATTGTTTTACATAATCTGAAAATGCTACTGCCCTTTTTAATGTGTGAAATTTGTAAAATGACCAACAGAACTGGTCCACAATTACTTTAATTTACATTAAAAGATAAGGGCATTTTTTCCTTTGCCATTTTGGGGGGAAAAAAAAACATCATGTGAATCATGAACAATAGAAAGATTTACCTTAAAACAAGATGCCCTGTACAGCAGCTGCACTACGTGCCCTATACTGGTTTTCGAGGCCTGAGGGAAGCGGGGTTCCAGCCTCTGAACCACAAACAGAACCAGAACCTTTCGGGACAGGGCTGAGCCATCCTCCAGCGCTAACAGGACGAGCTTCAGAGCTTCTTCCTGCATAGCTGCAAGAACAAAAAAAACCACAAAATATTAATGTTCTATTTATTTATATCGCGGCCTCCACAACTTTATTAACAATATTTTCCACTGTTCTGAGGGGAGGATCTACTGGCCAGGACAGGGGTAGAACAAAAAAAAATAACAGACCAAATAATAGAAGGCTCAAATACAAGAGTGGTTTATATAATCTAATCATATCTACGTCCATTTTTCTTCTCAAAAAGGACTGTGCGCGTGTGTTACAGCAGGGAGGAGTGGTAAATTTCTCAGTACTAACGCTGTCTTGTTGTGCTGTGTATGGTGATGAATGATGGGTAAAAGGTCTGGGCTGAGAAATGGTGAATCATGTGGAACTTGGAAAAATGATCAGGCTGGCATAACATTGGCAAAACTTTACCAGGGCCAAGAAACTGGCAGCCTCGAGCTCGGACAGCAGCCCACAGGTTGGAAGAGAGCTGCTGGGGGTTTTGGTGCTGTAGAATAAGCTCAGTGACCGTCCTTTCACCCAGAGAGCGAGCAGCCCGCATGGCCCGGATACGCCCCTCCTCCTCCACCAACTGGCAGTGCACAAGGGTCACCAGTTTCCTCTGCATGGGCCTGCTGAGGAGACTCTGGGTGGCACTACCAAGTCCCACACCTGAGAGAGAGAGAGAGAGAGAGAGAGAGAGAGAGAGAGAGAAGGGGGGAGAGAGAGAGAGAGAGAAAGAGTGAGTGTGAGAGAGAGACACAGAGTGTGACACAGAGAGAGAGAGAGAGTGTGTGAGAGGGAGAGTGAGTATGTGAGTGAGAGAACGTGTGTGAAAGAGAGTGTGTGTGTGTGTGTGTGTGAGAGAGAGTGAGTGAGTGTGTGTGTGTGTGTGTGTGTGTGTGTGTGTGAGAGAGAGTGTGAGAGAGAGAGACAGTGTGTGTGAGAGAGAGACAGAGAGAGAGGGTGAGTATGAGAGTGTGTGTGAGAGAGAGGTAAGAAAACAATGAGGGCTTCTGTGTTTAAAAAAACAAAAACAAAAAAACAACTGCACTACTTCACAGATCACATGGATGTGTCCACAGCACATGGATGATGCACATTATAATGCTAAAATTTAGGACAAGGCCACCTGGAGGCCTATTAGCCCACAAGAACTAGTCGTGAACCCAGGATGATCTAAAGAATGCACAATTTTCAAAAACTTTCAAATATAAAGGTCAAACAGTTTGTTACCAAACAATGTTGAACTAAATTATCAACTAAATATTAGATACTATGCATAATAAATACACAAAAATATTTTACCCCAGCATTTGTGTATAAAGCATAGTGTATTTCATATTGAGTATTTTCTTCAGATTTTTTTATTGGATTTATTTAGACTTTATATTTTAGATCGTTCTTGTCTCTGTGCAGTCATAACATAAGCAATTTCCTCCAGTATCAATAGTTTTCTGATTCTTATCCTGATAAATATAATAAGGTCCATTAAAAATTTCCATTATAGATTTTCATTAAATCTGTTAAAGCGTTCCACCTAAAGTCTGTAGGTTTAAGCTGCAGTGGACTATGTTTGAGTTGTACTGCTGCTGCTCAAACTGTTTGAATATGTCTGTTGAATTACATACATCTTTATAACTACTTTGAAACTAATAGTAAAGTTTACAGAAACTAACAGTAAAGTCTAATACCAAAGGTCTGTGGAGCCCATCCGTGTCCACTGTGTTCAAGGGGTTAAGAAATACATCATATCTAATTTAAATGTTCTCTGTATGTTTCTGTAATGTTATCTAAACGTTATTTAGGAAGGTTTCAGGACCTCTGGTGTTGCTGAGGGGTTTGAGGTAGAGAGCCAGCTCCTCCACGCAGGTGCGAGCTTCGTCATAATGCTTGGTGTCCTCTGCTCCTCTCACTAAGGTGACCGGCTGAGACTTGGGTACCTGCAAAAGAAAATTATTCTTGCATTATTTACTTAAAGGATGGTTCTCACTCTGTACTCACATACATTGGATTCTCTGCATAGCTCACATAGTCTGACAGCATGCTTGAGCATTTTAACATTTAATTCAACGGTGGCCGGTGTTCATCACAGTGACAATTATTTAAATCCTTGGAGCAATTAAAGATGAAATGCTTGGCGCGGGGGGGGGGGGGTGGGGGGGGGGACACATGCAGAACAAAGTTACAGGGACTAAAGAAGACACTGCCAAGTATGTAAAGCTTTCAGTGCCACAGAAAAATGAAGAGGTATTATTATTATCATTACTACTAATGACGTTGGTTCAACTATGGTTGTACCACTCCTCCCTTTCTAGCCGCTTCCAAAGTAGCCAATGAGTCATTCAAGGAAGTGTGTGTGACTGGTCTTTATGAAGAACTAATATAACCCTGGTGACTCAGCAAACGCAAAGGAGAGCACAGAAAGATCTTTCCCACTCTTGCAATCCAACCAGACTGGAACGACCACAAGCTCTTCTTTTAGAAACCCGATGCTCCTGAAAGCTACCGAATAACTAATGCAAGTCGACCTCAGGTTCCCTCACCCACCCCCTCACTCTTCCTGCGTGTTCCTCTTTTGTTGTGATGCTGCACTCACGTGGCCTCCCTGTTCAGGAAGAGTGCATGTACACAGTGAGCTTTTCTCAATGATACAACACCCACCAAAACAAGACTGCTGCGAAAAAACATGGTCGAAACCTCACGCTCTGATTGCTATCTCTTGTATTATTAAAACAAAACAGAGTCGCTTTGGGAGTGGTGAGGGAGGAGGGCTGCGGCACTTCTGTTTCCTTGTGCCACCGCTTTTAGGGAAACATGAAAGACAGGAGAAATAAACACATAACACACATAGACCTGCACAAGGAAATGAAGCAGACAAAAATACGTCTGTTGAAAATGATTTTGATCTCATTATTGAAAGTGAAACCCACACTTGTTGCAAAATGAACACAAGCTTAATATAAAAGTTATAAGGCTGCAACCAAAGGTTTATGGTCTTTTTGCATTAGCAAAGAGTGTTAAGAGTCAAAAAGGGGATGTTTTCTTCTTTTTAACCCCCCAAAATGGGCTCAGTTACAGAACTGAGCCCATTTTTCCTCCCTTATTTAACAACACAGTGTCTAACTGGGTCATTGCTTCTGGCACTAAGAGTGACTAAGGGTGAACTGGGTCTTTTATCAATCATTTTATCATCCAACCAAACAGCGGTCGAATGGTGCCAGCACTGACTCACCTGACCACAGACCAGCTGCAGCAGGGCAGTGTTGACGGGCAGCAGCTCGATGTCTGTGCTGATGGTGGTCTGGTCGAAGGGGCAGGCCTTGCGGTGCAACTTGTTCAGGCACATCTTGCAAACAGTGTGGCCGCAGCCCAGACTGATAGGCTTGCGCACGTTCTCCTCGAATGTTTGCGTGCAGATGGGACATAACAGAAACTCCGTCCATTGTGGCGCTTGTACGGGCATCGTAACAAAAGTGTGTGTCTGCTGCGCTGGTCTCCCAGGCCTTCTTTCCGATCTGCGCCTCCTGCGGTCGCGTGTGGGTACGTTTTGTTAAAAACAAAGAGGCCAAAAGTCCTACAGATTCCACGGGAATCAAAAACACTCTTCTGAACGTGCAGATTTTCAAATATCTTCAGGCATTGTGGATGTTTAGCACACAGTGCTGAATACATAACCTGTAAGGAAACAAAAAAAACACAGCCTTTTAATATTTTCAGTGGCTCGTGCTAATTTTAAGAGATCCCACACGTGATTTTGAAGCCACAAGATCAGTTTATTTCAGCTGCAAATACGTTGAAGAAGTCCCGACGGCTCATCTTTTCAGATACGGCAGCTAAATGAACTCAGTGAGCCTCCCGAGTGCTCAGACATAGAGCCGTAATACTTTACTCTTCCCTTCAGGCTACAGGCTCGCCCACCAGGCCTTAAACAGTCTTCACTGCGAGAGAGAAAATGTAACTGCAACATGTTTTAGGGCAAACAAAAGCAAAGGATTCTGCATGACTAAACAAACTGCAAAGTTATCCCCAAGAAATTAAGAAAGGAACCATTTTCAGGCCTCTGAATCACACTGAATCATCTGCAGGCATGATGCATTAAGCACTACAATTAAATAACTTCTATGGAAAAAAACAGCAAGTTAATCAAGACTTTTCATCAATGCTTACATTTTCTACATAACTCTCATTCAAGCGAACACTTTCACATTCAAACAAAGCCTACTCCTGGGCTACACAGGATTCTGAATGGAGATTCTCCAATATAGTCCAGATCTTAGTCCCTGTCTGGAAAACCGACCCCTTATGTACAAATTCTGGAAAGTTTAAACCAAAAACAGAAAGGGAAGCAGGAAACAGCTGGGCCTGCAAAGTAATGTTATTAAAATGAAAGGATATTACCACTTATAAAAATTCCACCATGTGCAGCTCTTGCTTTAGCCTTCAAGAAGCTTCTCCGGCACAACACCTCTGGTTATGCTGCGGCACGTTTCTCCCAGCAGAATCCTGCGGGCGGTTTTTATAATAGGCCTCCAAAACTAGACAACAAAATTAAGTGATTTGTTTAAGGCGTATATTTAGCCTAACATTTATTTAGTCTAAATGGCTGTGCGCATGATATTCAAACCATCTCTAGTTATCTCTTTACGCTTCTGTGGCAGTCTGGCTGCTGACCTGAGTAAAGACGCACTTCCTCCTACGAGAGAGACCACAACAAACTGGCAACTCCTACCCACCTGACTGCGTTGGTGGATTTCCCTGTGCCTAAAATTAGAAATTCAGGTGCTCTGTGAGAAGCGGGAGTCCTTCTTACTGTTCTCATTACAGGGGTGAACCTCTGCCATGGACAGATATACCACCAGGAAACCGTTCTGGTTTGATACACATACCCACACAGAACATGGCTAATGTGTAAACAGGAGTGTTTACCTCAACCTCCAGCGACTCAAGAGTGTGTGCAGAGAAAATGCAATGTAATGGTGATGGGGAAACATGACTGAAAGCCATACTGATGTTGAAAAGGACACAGGGGTGCAGCAAAAACCCCCAGGTTGATTTTCAAATCTCAGCCTAAATGTCCTTATGAGTAAGCGCTGCCCACTGAGAACGAGGTGACTCACGTGCGTGTCACTCGTCTGTGTCTCAAATAGCAGATGTTTTCAGTTAATTGTGAATGGATGGAAAGGATACTTGAGCTTTATTGCGCAATATCGGGGAATCAGCCTATTTTGTGTCCTTTGAAGACAAAGGAAGAAGAAAACAACTCTCAAATTCAGGCTGGAGCAGAATTCCTGGATAGCCCTATTTACTGTCAGGTGATGAATAAATAAATACGGCTTTGGCAAAACATTGCAAACTATTAGGATTCGGTATTAAGATGGCATTAATGCCATAAGGGTCCACTTGCTTAGCCTGCAATGCAAATCTGACTTCAACTAACACTGCTGGCTCTTCTAGCACATTTTCTAAACGACTAAAGACAGAAACAAAGCCAGTGTATACAAAAGTCTTAGAGCTGGTTACATTTAAAGGAGAATCTCCTACTTTTTCCAAAGCATATGCACAAATTGTGTAAAAAACAAACAAACAAACAAACAAAAAACTATTTGTTCATGCCAGTGTAAAACCAACTCCATCTGGCAACAATCTGATAGTACTAGACACCACCTCAGAGGCACAATGCCAGGATGGCTCAATTACTACAGCACACTGGCCCATCAATGGACCACCAGCACTTGGCGTGACTTTTGTTTGCTTGGAAACAGCTCCCACTTTGCGCCAGACCATCCTGATCACACTGCCTCACTCAGTCTGTGCTGGTTTCCACAGACCTTCTGTAAAACACAAATATTATTTGCCTAAAGGCAGGGGGTTCCAGCTGCTTTCTAACTTACTTTTTGTGCAAACTCTAAAAACAGTCACTCATAACATTATACATTCCATGCCATTTTACTGTGTGCTATGTCTAATCATATTCATATTTAAAAACTTAAGATGCAAATAATTCAGAGAAACGTACTGAATCAGAATCATTCAGTGGTGGGGAACAGAACCAGACAGATGAAAAGTGTGTCTAAAACCTCCTTCACAGAAAGTTATTACATGAAATGGTTACAAATATGCTGCATGATGAACTAAACATTGAACAGGTGTTATAATATGAGATACTGTTATTTCGGATTTACCACTATTTAATCCTTATTATTCACCATTAACTATACATAGGGGATAGATTAACAATAGATAGATTAACTACGGTTAATTTTTGTTAATAGATAAACAATAGGAAACACAGAAGACATATGTGGGTTCACTGTAATGTTGGACAGTAAATAAAAAGGCTAAATTTGTGTTGCAGACATTGCTTGGTCCCAGTCCTCACCATTTTGAACAAATCCAGTAAGTTTCTTCCCAAAAAACGCTTCACATGAATTTATGATTTTAATGATGAAATTACTCATGAAATTAATGATTAATTACTAATCATGAAATAAATTAATTAATAATGGGCTATAAAATACACTTATTGCTTTATATAAATCCTCTAAAATTGATCTAAAATCTCTTCTAATGGAGTGGTTTCATTACAGAAAGGAACTTAAATCCTTGTACTGAAGGACATGTGTTTGGCTCCTGAGAGAGTTCATGGTACCTAGATAACCACACATAGGTTTGCATAATAATAATAAAAAAAAGAAGAATCATGTCAATTTTAGCACTAATATGGAGACAAAAGAGTCTGTTTTAGTCCGTTTTAATTTATAGTTTATGGCACCTAGATGCTGAGATAACTACACACAGGCTTGCACAATACTGACAAAAATAAGTGCCATGTCAATATTCTGCCTGATCTGAACCCCAGTGATGTGAATTCAGAAATGTTTCTACATTACACGTTTGAACTGGAGTGACTGGCTGTCAGATATCATTATTATTTTAGCAGTGATATGGAGAGAAAACAGTCACAGAAATGCCTGTGAGAGGGGTTCACTGTTTTAACTTACAGTTTATGGTACCTAGATATTGAGACAAATTGAGATCAATTGAGATAAATACGAATCATGTCGATATTCTGCCTGATCTGAACCCCAGTGATGCAAATTCAGAAAGGTTTCTACATTATAAGTTTGAATTGGAGTGACTGGCTGTCAGATATTCTTTCAGCACTGATATGGAGAGAAAATAGTCACAGAAATGCCTGGAAACAGCCTAAATGTGCGGTTTACGTTGAAAATTTCTCAGTATAGAGACAAAACATTAGACAGAGCTGCTGCTATACAAGAGACCACATTCTCCTGTGTGTATATATTTTAATTTTATAACACTTTACCAGTTTTTATCCAGCTGCCTCGAAATTTAAACCAGCCACACAGCAGCTGGAACAAAGTACTAGGCAGCATGTTAGCATTAGCCTGATTTCCTCATCTGTTAGCTCTGCTGAGGCTAAAATGTTAGCTTAGCTGGGAATATTTCGGTCTGATTTAAAACAACCAGGTCTTTGGGAAACCCTTTGATAATGTTAAAATCTTTACTGGACCTTTAACACTACAAAAACGTTACAGCAACATATAAGCACATAAACACGTATAGAAATGAACATAGTTAGCTTCGGAGGTTAGCTAAAATGGGTATATTGACATAATTTCGAGCCTTAGAGGCTTTAAACTTGACCAGATATGATCATAAAGTGTTCAACACATAATTTTCGTATTTAGTATTCTCCTAGTTTTGTAAAAAGTGAGTTTAATCACGGTACATGACTCATTATTTTCAGATCATGACCATTAGCCCTCCTGCTACAGGGAGCCTCTTTTGTAGTCAGGGAGGGGGTGAAACAAAACAAACGGGTATTTAAGAGCTCCTGGACGTATTTACAGCGTTCTTTCAATTTAACCAGAGGCAGTAAAACCTTAAAAAGAGATATTTACCTATTTACTTACAGTCTTTCAGCGATTTATGGCGAAATACAGCAGTTTATCCTCTCTCGCCATTTTTTTGGCAGGGGTGTGTTTGCTCTGAGCGGCTCCAAGCATGTCACTGCGCATGCGCAGCCTTGTGCAATTGAAATAAATAGATCAATTTTATATTGATTAACTGGTTTTCTTTAGGGTGATTGAACAAAAATAATAATAATAATAAATGAGTATCCTACTCCTGGATATATCTCACACACGTAGCTGCCAATTTTATTACCAAAAAATCCTCAGGAAGACCATGTTGAGAGACACCATCTACCGGAATCAAATTCCTTGTATGTGCTTGCACATACTTGGCCAATAAATACGATTCTGATTCTGATTCTGATGTTTTTCTTATATTTATATATAATTACATACCCACAAACGTCTATATTTGTATTTTTGAAATATTTGTATAGTGTACTTTTTTATATTATACTGTTATGTTGTATTTATATATTTATATCCACTATATACATATGTACATGTATACATTTTCTTACACAGGTTTGAACACACACGTACACACAAACTTTTATATTTATATTTTTGTTATATTTGTATAGTGTACTTTTTATATTATACTGTTGTGTTGTATAGCTTTTATACTATTGGTTATGCTGCCTCTACTTTCTTTTTTCGTCCTGTCCGCTTGCTGCTGAGAGCAGGTTGAGGAGACCCTGGAGGGATGGAGATATGCTCTGGAAAGGAGAGGAATGGAGGTCAGTAGGACTAAGACAGAATACGTGTGAATAAATGAGAAGGAGGACAGTGAAATGATGAGGTTGCAGGGAGTAGCGCTGGCGAGGGTGGAGGAGTTCAAATACTTGGGGTCAACAGTCCAGAGTAGTGGAAGTGTGAAAAAGAGGTGAAGAAGAGAGTGCAGGCAGGGTGGAATGGGTGGAGAAGAGTGGCAGGAGTGATTTATGGGGTGGAATGGGTGGAGAAGAGTGGCAGGAGTGATTTATGGGGTGGAATGGGTGGAGAAGAGTGGCAGGAGTGATTAGTGTGGTGGAATGGGTGGAGAAGAGTGGCAGGAGTGATTTG
>JBBPCZ010000040.1:9029572-9052550 GCA_037974445.1 Brycinus macrolepidotus | reverse complement strand
ACTGGTGGTGCTGAATGCTGAGTGGTTGGAACTCCTTTATCTAGGCTCCTTGTATCTTTAGGCACTTTGTAGCCTGTTGCAGTAAAACATTTGTTCCCATTTCTTTCATTTAATCTACTTAGTATGACAAAAATAAGACAGTTTGACAATAGGTGATTCAAAGCAAAATATAAAGAAATGAGGGGTAGACTTTTGCACAGTACTGTATATATAATGCACTTAATTTTCTTTGTGTTGTTATTTTATGCATAGGCGTCAACTTTGTTGTTAGTCACTGCTTTTAAAACAAATTTCATTTGACTCTAGGTTAAAATATATATTTGATGAAAGGTGCAAGTGAAATACTGGTGACTGGTTGGTCAAGGTTCATGTATATCAGGATCCTTTGGACACAAACTGGCTCTCATCCTTCGTCCAGTGAAGTGGTTACACTACTTTACACTGGGATCTGTGGGACATATTTGTCTGCTATACTTGGCTCAGTAGAAACAGTCATGTCTTAATTGACTTTTCTAAATTGAAATAAATCTTGTGACAATTACAGTATTTAAAGACCAGCTGAGTGTATTAGGGTAATGTTGGTTCGGCAGTTTTGTTCTGGATGCTGCTTACATAACATTTAACATGAATGTTTTGGCCAGATTGGACTGAATGGTTGATTGGATATACAATTTTCCATCCAAAAATAGCAGTGGTGCTACAGATACTACAAATACTATGAAATGCTATCTAATACTACAAATTACCTTAATTCAGTGTTCTGTACTACACTATTATTCATGTTTTGTACTACACTACGCTATGCTCTCTTTCTGATGAAACATGCAGTTGGTTAATGTTCTTTAGGTCTTTACAATAAAAATGCATTTTGCAATGTAATTTATTTTAACAACAATAGATATCATCATATTGCCCAGCCCTACATTCAGTAGTGTGTTTCACATGATGCAGTTGTTTTCAGTATGAGAATCAGAAAACTTTATTGATCCCAGAGGAAATTGCTTGTGTTACGACTGCACAGACACACAATATAAAATATAAAGTCTAAATAAATCCAATAAATACTGGAGAAAATACCCTATATGAAATACATTATGCCACAAACACAAATGCTAGGGTTTTAATACTATAGATAAGTAACTTATAGTTAAGTGATTTACTAGTGATACTAGTGGTAGTTAGGAGTCTGTTATTGCTGTAATAGAGATCAGTTGTAGATCAGTAATATTGACAGGAGTAGAGAAATTTCACGATAAGACTATTGCACATAATGATATTGCACATAATTAAATGAATTAGTCATCTACTGATATCCATAAGACTTAACTGGCTCAGATGTTGGTATATTAGAGTTGAAACTACACTGTACTCGGCTGGGCAGCTACAATTTAAAAATTCAGAGTCAGAAAATCAGAATCAGAAAACTTTATTGATCCCGGAGGAAATTGCTTATGTTACATTTACATTTATGCATTTGGCAGATGCTTTTATCCAAAGCAACTTCCGTTCCCTAACTACAGGGGACAGTCTCCCTGGAGCAACTTGGGGTTAAGGGTCTTGCTCAGGATCCCAGTGGTGTTTTGCTGAAGGTAGGATTCGAACCCATGACCTCTTGGTCCAGAGGCAGGTATCCTACCCACTAGGCCACAACTGAGCAATTTCCTCCGGCATCAATAAAGGAAGTTACAACAGTAAATTGACATAACACAAGATATGGGTATAAAGGTTCCCCTCAAAAACACTTTTTTGAATGGCTAGCGTTATTGGCAGTAGGGTTTTGGGCGTACAGTTCGCAGTGCATTCTAATGGAGGTTAATAGTAAGCCGCTGGTCTGGAGATGGTTCTATGGTGACTGGTTGACAGGAAGGAGCAGTATCACTACTCAGCTCGCAGGCTGGAGATTTCTCAGCATGGGATTTGGTGTGCATCCTAGGTTCTATTCAATGCAAAAACCCACTCAATTTAAGACCCATTGATTTGTGTGCCATCATCATCATCCTCAACCTCAACCCATCATTTTCCTGTCATCGGTGTTGGTTTGCATGTGATGGGGATGCGGGGCTTGCTAGACCATCTCTGATTTTTCTTCCTCTCTCATGAGCTCAGTCCCGTCAGAATTACTGCTAAATGTACAATATTTGAGAACACCATGCCATTTTTTTGATCCTGTGGTTTAATAATTGTACTGTTTGCAATAATATTTGAAAAATATTATTTAATAACAGTTACTGTGCTCACATGGTTGCTGATGACCAGAACACATCTAGAACTGCTTTAGAAACCTGATTGGAACCCGATGTGGTGCTCTAACATTGATCAGGCTGCTCCCAGAAGCTCAAAAGCTATATTGTGTGTTGCTTATGATTACACACCTTAAAAGGACCATATCATGGACAACTGAAGTTTCTTTAACTTTTTATGTCAAAGCAAAAATTACTCGTGATGTTACAAAGAACAACACATTTTCATGTATTTGCCTATTCAGTCTACAGCAGTTTAGTTCCACTCAATACTGTTAACAACATGAGGAACCCAGACTGCATTATGAATGAGGCACAATACACTTTATAGATTAGATGCTGTTAATTTTTTTTTCACATCAAAGTAATATTTACAGATGGAAAAACAGTGTCGATTTGTAATGCCCAGAAGCTTCAATGGAACACTTCAATATAACACTGTGAGAAAACATGGCTTTTTCTAACACAGAGACACAGCTAAAGATGGGTGCTAAAACTGTTCATTATAGCTGAAGCTCTGCTGCATGTGTGGAGGAGTTGGATGCTCTACTTCTCCTTGGAGCTCCAAGCACAAAATAGAGTGGACAAACAACAAGGAGTCGTAAACTTTGATGTCAAAGAAAAGGCAGCGTTAGTATTAATGTCTTCAAAATCAGCCTTGCTTTGATGTCTTTATAATAATTAGCTATATAATGTTCATTGATACAAATAGAAGTTTTAGGTTTTATTGAATGTTAATGTCTGTGGCTTGAAATACTGAAAAATTAATATTTACTGATATAGAACAATAATTTTGTCCTGATTTATCTTGTTTTTTTAACTTGCTTATCTAGCAAGCTCTAGAATGCTCCCGGTATGTGTTCTGAGTATGTACACATAAGTGGACCTCTGGAGAAAAAATGTGATATGGTCCCTTTAAGAAAAGCCCATAAAATGATATAGGACCCTGAAATGAAAACTGATCTGATGTGCATGTTCATCTCAAATGTGTCCTGTTTGTTCATTGCAGTTCACCATGTCTGTTTTTCAAGTGTGCAGAATTTGTGTCTCTCCTCTTCTCTTTATCTCACTCTCTCTCTGTCTCCAAGCTTCATATCAGTGCATGTTTCTTCTTCCTGCCCATGAATTCATTCCTTCCATCAAAAAGCCTGATTAAAAGATCCATCATGTGTCATTGGTGTTAGTGGTCTGTTCGATATCCACCAGCCATCTGTCTGTCTGCAGTTAAGTGAATGGTGTGTGGCAGTTTGCTGTATCTCTCTCTCTCTCTCTCTTTTGTTTGTGTGTGTGTGTGTGTGTGTGTGTGTGTGTGTGTGTGTGTGTTTTGTAATCCAATTTTCTCTTGCAGGGACCGAGAGACCCAAGGTAAGATTCTCTGAAAACTGTGGTGACGTAGATTTCATTCTTCTTTGGTTTTGTGTCCCATAAATTGCAGACTAAGCAGACGTGCTCAGTCTTTGCCTGCTGTTAGTTCATCCCTTTTGTGAATTAAAAGAAGTTGTTGTATGTAAAGAGAGATTCAGGAATTCAGAAGAAAGAGTGTATGCAGTAAAAACAGTATTAACATGCCTGATTATACAAATTCAAAATTTCATTCATTATTCCTAAACTGATCCTGATCTCCAGAAATTCAACGTTCCCCAGGCACAGTAGGTGGTCCCATGACTTGGTAACATTAGTCTTGTGAAATGAAATCAGAGTTTTGCCACAGATAACAACCATTAAATCTGTAGAAAATGACACAATTGCTTGTTTTTGAAGCATGACAAATCCTTCTTTTATTTATTTTATTTTTATTTTTTGCCTTAGAGTTTTTCAGCAGTTCTGGATCTGTCTGATTTTGGCCACCGTTCCCTTACTCACCCTGTCATGTGACTGCTAATTGAACGCTATCTTGTTTTGTCTAACCACGGAGAGCCTGGGATTTTTTCCAAAGTACAAATGAAAATTATAGATCACAAATCAAGGATTTGGCATGGAGTGCACCATTACATGGTTTTGGCAGGCATAAATGACATATTTAGTTATTGTTCTCAGTTATTGTGCTCATAAATGTATTTTTTGTATGCATTCTGTGTGTGTGCTGTGAGATACTTTACCATTTTGTCATTTTTCTGTAATGATTGTTTAATCTTAAAGATGGTGTGATATCTCTTTTTCGTTATCAATACTGCCTGATATTTTCCTTTAAAAATCTTTAAAGTTGGGTGGCAGCCTACTTTTAGATGCATTAGCTTAAACTTCTCCATATTTCCACGTAAATATGATCTAAAACATTATAAATAAATGGCCATTTTGTCTCATTTGTTGAAAAGGGTTCTGTTTAGATACTTTAAGGAGTTTGATGTTTTAGATCATGTTTATGCAGACATATGGAACATTCTAACATTCTATTTTAAGCACTGCTGTAGAATGAGCATCTAAAAGTAGGCTGTCAAAATGTCAACACTCTCCACAGGAAGGAAAACCCAGATAACAACGTCCCTCACATCATGAGTGTCGACCTGGGTTTTTTTTTTATCCTGACCATTATGTTACAGGATCCAGCATTTTCTGCTGTTAGCAGCCCCTTGGTACCGGATCGGTGCCATCTCCAGTTAATGTATATTGACAGTAGACAGTATATTGTGTGATGTTCTTAGCTTATTTAAAGCCAAAACTGTGTACTAAGTATCAGCAGCAACCTTTGTTCTAGCCAGAAGAGTACGTAAGCTAGCACTGACAGCATGCGGCCCTGTGGTTTGTTTCTCTGTCAGTTTGGTAATGAGGCGCAGCAGATGGAGTGGGCGAAGCGTGAGAGCGAGAGAGCGGAGCGAGAGAGGCTGAAGAGACTCCGGCAGCAAGAGCAAGAAGACCTGGAGCTCGCCATCGCCCTCAGCAAGGCCGAAATGTCCAACACCTGACCGCCCTGTCCTCGCGCGCACCTTCCTCACACACCTGCAGCAGCAGCACTGACGGAGGAAAGTGTGAACGCGCGTGTGTGAAGGAGTGAAAGCGAGTGAGTTGTACATCCAGAGGATGGGAGAGTTAAAAGAAAACAAAAAAACTGAGAGCCTTCTCACCATTTAAATGTTTCCTTTTGTTTTAATGTGACGTGTCGATATGGGGCAACCCATGTTTTCGTGAATGGGCTAGTTCATTCTACATGCACTGCATTAACCTGCACTACTCTGACAGAAATAGTTTATTTAAGGTGTGTGTGTGTGTGTGTGTGTGTGTGTACAAGTGTTTGCGTGCACGTGTGTGTGTGGGTGCGTGCTCATGCATGTGTCTCAAACTAGTGAACCTGTTAACAGAGCCATAGGTAGTGAGTTTGGTCAAATAAAACCCCTTCCATAACCCTTAAAAGGACAAATACGGAAGAAACTGATAAACTGAAACTGATTAAGGTTCACGTCATCCTGAATATCTTTCACGTCTGTTTCAGTTGCTCCTTAAGATGAATTGCATGGTACCTCACACAGGCCTGTGTAGTACAATATTAAAGGGATATTCTTATGCATAATAATAAGAAACTTTGCCCTGGGTAAATGTGTGAAAAAGCTGTTTGATGATGACTGGAACAAACACATTTTTTTCTTTTCAGTACTGCTTGGTGTCTGTAAAACTGCAGGTCTGTAAAAGTGCAGTTCATAAGAGAGATATATTAAAAAGGTGCAGTGCTTCATCTTACAGGTGAGGTACATTTATGGTGCTGGAGCGACAAATGGCAGAATAGATTTGGGAAGGACTAATCAGACATCTGTTTCAGTTGCTATTACTTTATTTACCAGTGTTTTGTTATTTTTAGGGATGCACGATATCGTAATTGTCTCAATATCCAATGGTTTTTCATGTTCATCTGCTTATGACTAGGGGTCTAACGATCCAGTCAGGATTCGATGCGATATACAGTCCAGGACTCACGGTTTGATACACTCATATTTTCAACAGAGTAAGACTGAAAACAGTTCAGTCTTCTACCAGTATTTAGAATAAAATTTGATTGTGGAATGACTGCTCGGTTCTGGCACAATTTAATAATAACACTAGAGCTGGACTGGGCTGTTGATTGGACCTGGTTTAACACTGTAAACAAAGTAGATACATCAAATATCATAATCAAATGATTCATATTGTCGAATTTTCATTGTAATATCACAATATTTCAGTGCATTGTTACATCCCTGCTTATTATGATACGTAAGCGTTTATGAAATGAAGAGATTGGGACCAAAAGCATTTCAGAGGACATTAACATTAATTTCTATGAGGTAAGTGCATACATTTTAGCACAGTAGCCCATATTAGAATAGTACAGTAAATAACAAAATATCAGATTGAAATATCAGTCAAATCTAATCTGTCTGGTCTAATCTGATGTCGTTTTTTAAGTAATTATCTGGCAAAACCAATATAATTCCGATATCATCATGCATCCCTAATGATAGTCCATGGGCCTGTGAGCACAATCTGCATGATAACATCTAAACAATATTTGTCTTTGCAATCCTCCAGATGGCAAATATGTGTTTATAATGATTCAGCAAATTTCCTTTTTCTCCCCCGTGACTCTGTAGTGTTACTCAAGGCCCTCCCATGCTGGGTTATTTTGCTGAAGCAGCTTTTTAACTTTATTTTACTTGAACTGTGTGCTGGTGGTGCTGGCCAGCGTGTTAAAACCTGTGGTCTCGCTGATCATCAAGTAATAACTTATTCATGTTTTTGTGAATTTATTCTCACCTAATCACTTTTTATCTCTCTCACTCTGCGCCTCATGGACCTTGTGTACTCACCTGAGCTCAGAACATTAACCCTAATTTCTAACGCCTGACAGTAAATTGAATGAGTTCAGGTTCAGATAAGGTGCCACAAGTAATATTCAGAGTGCAAATACAAGTTTCTGCTGTTCAGAATGACCACTTATGAAAACTGTGACATAGCAGATAGTTTCTGAAGTTATTTTTGGGCAACATTTTCCCGAAGGGAAGCATTTATATGGCTGTATAACACATACATAAGCCTTTTATGAGAAGTGACACATACCGTTGTAAATGTTTTGATATTGAACACTTTACTTGAACCCTGTTTTCACATAAACATTTCAGAGATGTCATGTGATGTCAGGAACTGTCATGACAGCTAATGTCTGATAATATAAGTGTCATTACCAGTAATTGTGGTGGCTGATGCTACTGTGTTTGATGCAAATTTAAAGTCACAGCATCAATTAATGTAACACTAACAGTAGTGGTAACATGACACTGTTATATTAAAAGACATAAGACAGCATATGACATTGTTTTGTTTATGGTATGGTTTTATCAATGTTATGTATTAAGGTTATGGTAGCAGTCATTAAGTAAAATATAACCACTTACACTTTTTGAAAATTGTTTTTTATATGTAAGGTCATGTCATTATTCATGAAAGGCTTATCTAGGTGTCATGTTGCCCTTCTGTGTTATGTTTTATGTTCTCTGCCTTTTAGTTTTGGCACCTTGGCCAGTCGCTTTGTGAGTTTATCTTGTTTCGTCCTAAGCAGCAACTCTTTGTCTTTAACGTTGCTTTATACAGTATTAGCGTTTTATCAGTTTGCACCCCAGGAATGTTGTGGGCTACTTTTCTAAACCCAGATTAGGTTTTATTCCTGGACTACTTCACACTGTTACAGGTAACCTTCATTTAAAGGCCGTGACTAAGATTAATCCATGTACAGAAAAGTGTGAGCTTCCAAAGTTGGGGCTAATTTTAAACTCAATATTATAAGAAAATTGAAGCTGAATAACACAAAGCCTCTCGTTTTCATCCCGCTTGAACATTCAATGCCTACTCAAGCTGTATTCATTCATCTCTGATACCTCCATTGTGCAATAGTTTGTGTATTTTTTTTGTGTGCTTAAATGTCTATAAATCCATTTTGACTCTTTATATCCATTTTTTTTGTTTTGTTTTTGTTTTTGTTTAATGTGAGCATTTTAAATGCGTCGTATTACGTTAAGGTAAAAGGCCCGCGGCTCTGGAGCGGAGCGGGTTCCTTTCGGCCTGCCTTAGACCCCTTGCCTCTGCAGATAACATACGAACCAAATTACTACACATCATACTGAAATGCATTTTTTTTTTTTTTTTTTTTTTTTAAGTACATAAAATGTATATTACATCTGTTTTATTTGTCCTATAAAACGTGAATAATTCCAAATGTGTAACTTTACGCATTTTGAAGATTTCCAACATTGGTAGACACTAGAAAAATGCCAACGCTCAGTATGTGGTCCCTTGTTTCATAGAATAAAATGCACCATTTCAGATACACACGTGTCTCATATGATTATTTTTCATCCAGAGAAAGACTGCATGGGCTTTGATGGATCCAGAATTGAGCAGTTTGAATCGCAGTGGAGCGTTTGCTCTGGATGAGTGAGGTTGATGTCACTCATTTTTCGCATTTTAATGAGCTCACTGAAGCTCAGCGGGACTCGGGCTTTACTTGAGGGAGTTCTGACTTTCAGCAGATCTTGAAAAGTACAAGCAGCTGCAGAACGTAAGGCGAGGAGAACCTGCGCTGATGTTCGCCGACTGTAGGGGTATGAACTAACAGGAAATTCCATGTTCAGTTTTTATTGACTTGACATGCATGGACGGTGCTGTTGGGGGAAATGAAAATGGAGGAAACGGGGTGGGGTGATAGATCTGCTTACCTTCCAGATTCTGAGTCTGAGGTTTACTTGCGCTGCATTCTTCTGCACTTATTTACCTTTTCACCCTCTGGGTCTCGGCCCAGAGCGCCGGCCTTGTACCCGAGAATAAATAATGCGTGTTCCTTTTGAATATATTTTTTTAAAAAACAGGCTGCAGTCAGAAACCTTCTAAGCCGGCTGATTTAGAACTGTTTTTCCAAGTCTAGTCTCAGTGTCAGGGATGTGATTTCCCTCAGGATGCAGCTAAAGGTGGGCAAAAAAATCAAATGTGGGAAGGTCACGACACCTTAGGCCTCATGTATCACTATATTAGGCTTTTATGAGGTTTACAAACAAGGAGGAACCAGCAAAACACATCAGCAAAGCAGTAGTGCTTCATTTTATACAGTCAAAGTGAAACTTGGTCGAAGTTGAAGTATTTGTTTGAGGTTTGTGTAAGTGACCATTTTGTCATACATGAACACACCACAACACAGTGTGAACTTCTTTCTCTGCATTTAACCCATTCACCAAGTAAAGCAGTGGGCTGCAAGGAACACAACGCCCAGGGAGCAGTGTGTGGGGACGGGAACGGTACCTTGCTCAAGGGTACCTCAGTGGTGCCACTAGCAGTCTTGGGATTCGAACCCACGCCCTTCTGACCGCAGGGGCAACTCCCTAACCACTAGGCCACCAGCTGCTCATCTACTCTGTTTGTTTTGCTTTCATTTTAAATAAATACCAGTTAAATTTTTTTTTGGTTAACAAACCTATGGATTTTTCTTATTTAACCTTTGAAAAAAAAACTATTTCAAAAAGAGCTGGAGGAAAACAGGTAAAAATACATGAATAAAATGAAAACTCATGATGGGTTGACACCCAATCAGCTGTATGTTTGTTGTTGTTTACAGCTTCTCTATAGCTGTTTATTGATGATGGAAGCATTTAGTGATGGAAATGGTCCCGATAACACATCCTGTTGACCACTCCGGGGTGCGCTGTGAAAAAGTATTTGCCCGCTCCTGATTTCCTCTGTTTTTGCATATTTGTCACACTGAGTGGTTTCAGATCCTCATACAAACTGTTATGCTGTGTTTACTAAGACTGTCTTTGTTTCTGAAGTTTGTTTTGAAGTTTAAATGTGACAGATCTTTAAAAAACAAAACAAACGGGAGACATTGTGGTGTTATACCTGCAGAGCTTCTGTACACAGCAGGTATCACAGTCTTAAACAGTGCTGACCTTTCACAACTTGTATGTAAACACCACATCCTTGCAAAAGGCATTTAAACCCCCGAAGTGTTGCTGGATCCACTGAATTTCACAGTCGAAACGACCATGCTGAAGACATGCTACCAACAAGCTTTGAGTGAAACATTTTTATTTAGATAATTTAGCAAAACATTTTTTTTTTCCCACATGAAACTGACTTACATCTGGAGTTTCTAATATTAGGGCTGCATGATATGGACAAAATCTTAATATTGCAATGTGATTTCAATGCTTTTTAATATATTACAAAACCCTCTATTGTCACTTTTCTGAGACTTAAGACTTGGTAAATGTTGTTAAAAGTTTCAAAATGTACACCACTCTCCTGTCCATACAGTGCAAATATGAAAATTAAGCTGCAAAAAAAGCTCTTTAAATCAACCGACACATTTACAAACATCTCCTTCAGCCTACAGCAGTTTAGCCCCACCGATTCAGGAGAAAGTGTTTCACCCCTGTGCTCCCCTGATCATGTAAGTATCAGTCTTAAAGACACAATAACAGGAAAAACAGGTTGAAAATGGTCATGTCTTTACAGAGCTTGTTTTGTGCCCTGGGGCACAGTCATGCTGGAATAGAAAAGGTTCTTCCCCAAACTGTTCATAAAGTTGGAAGCATGGCGTTGTCCAGAATGTCTTGGTCTGCTGAAGCATGAAATTTGTTCTTCATTGGAAGTAAGGGGCCACCTGAATTCAATAATTAAGGTGTGTCCCAATACTTTTGTCCATATAGTGTACATTAAATGATATTTAATGCTTTTTAAGGAGTTTCTCATCGCAGTTGTCATGGTGTTTTGTGTTTGAAGACTGGTATAAATGTACATACAGCAAGGGGAAACGAGTATTCAGACACTTTTATTTTCGTTATTTAACATGCTTCCAGTGCCGACATCCACTTCAGATTTACACACAATGTCTTTTGACAGGTCCTTATAAGTATAAGCATAAGTGGTGGGGAAAAAAATATTCAGACACCACAAATGAATAACTCCTTTATTGCAAAGCGGTTGTTGGCAGTTGCAGCTTTGAGACATCTACAATAAGAAATAATTTGCTTTTTGGCTTTTTTGGCTGAATTGCAACCCATTCCTCTTGACAAGCCATCTTCAGCTCTCCAAGGTTGTAAGGGTCCTTCTGATGCACTACCGATTTCAAAATCCTATATAAAGTTTCAATGAGATTTGAAGCAGGAGATTGGCCAGGCCACACAAGCAAATTCACGGTTTTTATTAGAAGCCAGTCCTTTTGGCAGGCCTGAGTTCTCATTTTTGGCCTTGTCGTCTGGTTGAAACGTCCATCTTCTCCCTTTTCTTGGCCAATGAGCTTAAATTCGACTCTCAACATCTCCGGATTCTCCATTCATGTTTCTTTTGATGGCTTGTGATGCTCCAGTAACATCTACAGAGAAGCAGTCTCATATAATTATGCTCCCACCTTCGTACTTCACTGTAGGTGTGGTGTTCTTGGGATCTTGGACACGGTATTTCTTTCTCCAGACATGACGAGCTGAATTATTGCCAAAAACAGAGAGGTTTTGTGTAACCTTTTGGAATAGAGATGTTTGTGGTGCAATTGCTTATTATTCACTGTATAACTGCTGTTCCTGCTGCAGGTCATCCTGCGTCTCTTTTCAAGTGACTGCTGGCTTCTCTCTTACCTTCCTTATCATTAATCTGAGAGAAATCTTTTGTGGCGCACCTGTCTGCCATGCTATTATCAAACAAGTTGCACTGACAGGGATGTTGAAGGTCTTTGCAAGGATTCTGTAGCTTTTTCCATTCAAATAATGTCTCTTAGAGCTTTAGGGGCTACTTTGTCTTCACTGGGGCTGCAACTTGTTGCATCTTCCATTTAACATAAGTCAAAAGAAATTATGTGTGGAAATCTGCACTGAAAGTATGTAAAATAACAAAAAGTATCTGAATGTGTTTCCCATCATTGTAAATACTTGTCCTTTTTCATACCCACTATTTTGATTTAACACTTGCAGCATATAAAGCTATTTGAACCCTGTCATCTTCGCTTTTGGCCAGTGCAGCAAAATGATCACTGGCGAATTAACCTTTTGTGATTAATCCCTCACTGCATGCATTTAAAGTGAACTCGTATAGGAAGTTCTCAGAAATAGGGCCGCATTCCGTGCACAATAAAGAGACGCAGGTGTTCCGTGAACAGTATTATGTTATGTTATTTCGGGGGGAACATGGATGCTGCGTGTTACGAACATGTGCGCCGTGGTCCGTGGAGGGGTGTGGATGTCGGGCCAGTATTTGTCATACAGGTAACACAATCCATCTCGAATGCTTGGGCCGTGAGCGCAGCCCTAATGGACATAAACATATAGGCAGCTGGCTGGGGGGAAATTGTGTTTTGAAAACCTGCCCTTAGCACAACTAATGGTTCCGATGGAGTATTGATTTAAAGCAGCGTGCCATGTTGCGGGCCTAATCTGAGATCAGCCTGCTCTTGAGGTGTTCCAGACGCGGCGGAGTTTTGGCGTATTTAATCAGCTGGGCCTGGGAGTGAGGGCCCTCTCCGCAGAGTAATGCCGCCCAGGGGATGTTGTGGTACAGACAGAAATGCTGGTGCTTTCCAGCCGGACTGTCGAGAGAGGTATGCTGGCTAATGGAAGCCAGATGGACACCCTCCATTATGCTGTCACACGAATGTGGTTTTCTATCAGCAGGGACTATCGCCTTGCAGGCCGTATTTTGGTATGTTGCAGCGGTGACGTGCAGAAAAGGACGACACAGCAGTGTCATCACCTCCTTCCCGAGATGTTTGCATTTACAGAGCTTAATTGCTCCTGGCTCCAGCGTGTGCTGGGTGATGGATTCAATGATTGACCGTGGAACGTCAGGAAGATCTCTGCAAATGCCTTCGTCTTAGTTCTGAGCTAAAAACACGCGTTTCTCCTGTTGGGAAGGTTCCAGTGGAGTTCCAGCAGGTGGCAAACTTGTCCTGTGGCATTCCAGCACTAACCGAAAAAGGAGGCTGAAGATAAACCTCACTGGCAGTCGAATATGAAACAAAGCCAGGCAGCTCCACTGAAGCGATGTAAATCACACAATAAAATGCTTGGATTTCTTGTCAAATACGTTCAGATGCTCCGTTAGACCTCATGAGGTCAAGAGCGCTGGGCAGATTCTGTGATTCGTCTCTGAAAAGCCTACATTTGTCTGAATAACCACTCCAACATACAAATACAGTACTGAGCTAAAGCCTTAGGCACCTGTAAAATAATATTTTAAAACTCTTTAGATGAGCAGTAAGTGTTTTTTCACATTAATATTACTAAATATACTAAATAAAACTAAAAAGAATATGTTATAGATTCATTAGTGATTTTACATACAATATATCAGTGTGTTCCTTGTGGAAGTCCAGTGTTACTGTAGTTTCATCAGAAACCTGGTTTGACTCAGTCAGTCCTTCATTAAATTAAATCATTAGCTGCTGATGGAGTTTCACAATCCAAACAACTCCTGGAGGAGAGATCTGAAACCAAACCTGTGTTCTCCTCACCAGCTCACACAATATCCCACAAAATATCACTTTTTTACACACAAAACAATTCTTGATACTTTTTACTGCTTTGCATGTATTCTAATGTCAACTTTGCTAGCAGAAAGGCATTGGCTTTAAACAACTGGCATAGGTGTCTAAGACTTTTGCACAGTACTGTAAGTCAGTGGACTTGCTTTCAGATGGCATCGGTGGTCCTCTAAGCTCCAGAAGACATCATTTACTAGGCTACTAATGTGTTTTACTTGAGAAGCTCAGAGGCCCCTTTTGATCTGCTCAATGTGTTTCTCTTTAGCAACTGACCTTTCTCCGTTCAAGTCGCAAAGCCCATATTTTTCAGACTCATCTTTTTAGATGTAGAATTATGACGGGCTTAAAACAATGCCGACCAAATGAAGAATGTGCTTTTGTAGCCACCACTGCTGCTGGAGCCTGGCTTGGCTCTCTTTCCTGGACTGCGAGAGTGAAGTCAGAAGAAAATGAGTATTTCACTCAAGCTAATGACTTTTGTAGAGATTTTGGAATGAAACCAATGGCTGCAGTAAGAAAAATATGGGGAGGATTTCACAAAGCATGGTTTTCTCTGTTGGCCAGATATGTTAAGCCCCCAAAACAGGAATGCCCAGTAGAAAAAAGACTGGAGGACATTTCTAAGAGGATGTCTTTATAGTTATCCACTTTACTGAGAGGGAAATCTTGCACAAAGCAGAATTTCTCAGTTAGAGAGATAGTTTAAGCCCAAAGTCTGGATTGTACATAGAAGGGATTTTCCTACAAGACAATATTTGGCTGACTTTCTCCAGTTTAAAAAAGAGAATATTTCACAAAGCCAAATAGTTTAAGCCCAGTCAAGAATTGGTCAATAAAAAAAGACTAAGGAACAATGAGTCAGTCTTTTGGCTTAAGTTATCCGGTTTACTTGACAGGGGATATCCCACAAAGCAGAATTTCTCCAGTTCATTGGAGAGTTTAAACCCAAAGTCAGGATTGCTCTATAGGAAAAAGGAACATAGCAACAAGGCAGTCTTTTGGCTTAAGTTATCCAGATTACTTGGGGGAGCACATTTCACAAAGCATGAATTTCTCAGTTAGCCAGATACTTTAAGTCCAAAATCAGGATTGACCAATAGAAAAAGATTAACGGGCATATGAGGCAGTCTTTTGACTTATGTTACCTGGTTTACTTGATGGGGGACATTCCACAAAGTAGAAGTTAGCCAGATAGTTTAAACCTGAAGTCAGGATTGGCCAATAGATAAAAGACTGTGGAACATACCAATGAGTTAGTCTTTTGTCTTAAGTTATCCAGTTTACCCCAGTTAGCTGGATAGTTTAAACCCAAAGTCAGCATAACCCAATAGGAGAAAAACTAAGCAATGTTTCCAAAAGAATATTTTGGCTTAAGTTATCCAGTTTACTGAGAAACCCTGCTTTGACCCTGTATCTCTGTATTACCTCGCCTCACCCTGAGCAGTGAGGTGCCACAGGTGACAGGATGAAGTTGAAGTATCTCAGAGAGCAGAAGAATGGCGCAGCTTATTCAGCAGTACAACTGCGAGATTAAAAAGTGATCTGAAAACAACCTTAAAGTGATATGAAAATGTTTTTTTCTTCTTGCCCCAGTGAATATGCCAGCTACTGACACGGTTGCATTTCCTCTTTTCCCTCAAAATAGCTCTCAGATCTTGATATTATATCTCTAGGTATCAGAGATGTGAAAGGTGTTGTGTTTCCACTTTGCTGCGCAGGATCTGACCGTCTGCATAATAGACGACTCTCGGTGCGCAACGACATGGACTATTTCTTTCAAACCTGGTTCACATGCAACAGAAAAGAGCCCTCAGTCACATAATACACTAATACCTCCACTCTGAGGGCCATTTGACTTTACTGGATGGGATCCTGTGTCCCGTGACCCAAATACGCTGGCTGGATGTCCCTTATTATGAGACATAGGTGTAAGATTTATTTTTTTGGTGCTTCTGTTTACAGCTTCTGAAAGAGGGGATTCTTTGTTTTGCCTTTTTTTTTGTGGAAAGGTACGCCTTCAGACCTGTTCATGAGACCAGACTGAGAATGTTCCATGTCTACTGTCCTTAATTGGAAGAGGTGATCTGTCAGTGTTCATTTAGATAGAGATTCTTGCATTCCTGAGCCTCTTTAACGGAACTGTGTTCATTCCACCCTGCTGTTTTTCTTTATCAAAGCACCCAGACATGACCACATTTAGCCAATTATGTAAATGCAATGTTTGTATTTATAGTCGTAGCCTCAGAACTGTGGTGTTGGACCTTAAGCAGCTGGGATACATTGTGTTCTCCCTCAGACCTCTCCGGATTTGTCCAAACACAGAGGCCTCGGCCTCCGGGACCCATTTGCGGAGCATCTAGGGCCTCAGACCAAGAGCACTTGGATTGCAGTGCTGATCACTTCAAATCACTTGAAACCGCAGAACTCATCACACACAACAAAGCACAAGGTAGTTATCTCACTTAGGTTTAATATGTACAGTAAATACACTATTTACATTGCATAAATTATGTACAAGTCGAAGGACTTTGTTCCGAAACAATTCACAAGGCATATTTGTAAGTCCCCGTCGTGTCAAGTTGCACAAAGGGACAGTCTGTGAAATACACTTCTTAAAAACATGTAGGAAAAAAGACCCTGATTTTAAAAGTTAATATGCAAGTAAATTGAGCCAAAACATTCAGTCTCGTGACTTGCGTGGCCGTTTTAGAAAAGAAAAACATTGTCTTAAAAAAGCTTATTTTTGTTTCTGGAAACAGTTGTATACAATAAAACAACAACACAATAAAAAATGTATGGCACTTGAGATGTATAGCCTGCATGGAAGAGAAAGGCACTATCGTGACGTCTGAAGCACATCATGTTATGGTTTTCTTTAGTCTTTTTTTTACTGATCCGATTCCAGTTGCGTCAGAGATGTAGGTCCAGCCTTACGAGTGGTTCCAAAGCTCCTCGACGAAAGATTTGTCCAGAAAAAAAAAAGTAGTACCAGCTACACGACTGAGAAATCAGCACAATGTCCAGTCTGTTCGTGTTTTGTCCTGGAGTTTATGGTAACAAATACTGAATAGATGCAGTTTAAGGAGAAAAAGAACTTGAAGGGTCCCAGCATTTGTCACTGTTCATTGTGCTTTGGTCCATGGAGAGTCCGTGCCCCCTACATGTGCCTCTTCATGTGCAGGGCCAGATGGTCGGACCTGGAGAAGGCACGTTCGCACAGGTGGCACTGGAAGGGCCGGTGTCCCGTGTGTTTGCGGAAGTGACGGGTCAGCTCATCGGAGCGGGCGAACTTCCAGCCGCAGCCCTCCCAGCTGCAGTGATACGGCTTCTCACCTGATGAGAGAAGAACATGGAGATCAGTTAGACCTTTCCACATCGCACCTATACAACAAATACTGCAATTCTCAATTACATCTATACAACAAATACTGCAGTACTCAATTACACCTATACAGCTATACAGCAAATACTGCAATTCTCAATTGCACCTATAAAGCAAATACTGCAGTATTCAATTACACCTATACAGCTATACAGCAAATACTGCAATACTCAATTACACCAATACCCTTTTACACCTATACAGCAAATACTGCAACACTCAATTACACCAATACCCTTTTACACCTATACAGCAAATACTGCAACACTCAATTACACCAATACCCTTTTACACCTATACAGCAAATACTGCAACACTCAATTACACCAATACCTATTTACACCTATACAGCAAATACTCCAATGCTCAGTTACACCAATACTCAGTTACACCTATACAGCAATTACTGGAATACTCAGTTACACCAATACCCATTTACACCTACACAGTAAACACCACAATGCTCAATTACACCAATACCCATTTACATCTATACCGCAAAAACTGCAATGCTCAGTTACACCAATACCCATTTACACCTATACAGCACCTATCCTGCAATGTTCAATAACACCTATACAGCAAATCCTGCAGTGCAATGCTCAGAATGTTGCACCACAGCAGGTCATTGCGGTGCACTAGAAGGGTTGCAGTCGTGCAGCTCACCTGTGTGCGTCCTCTGGTGCGCCTTCAGGTGCGAGCTCTTGGTGTAGGTCTTGCCGCAGCCCGCGTACGTGCATGTATGCGTGGCGGTGCGTTTCCTGGGCCAGGTCCTGCGACCGCGCTTGGGCTTGCTGGTGTCCAGCTCCAGGGGCGAGGAGGGCGGCGTGAGCAGGGCTCTCTGGCCGGCGCTGGGCATGGGCACGCCGGGGTAGGGCAGCTGGAGCTGCGCCTGCGGGGGGAACCCCGCGTGGAATCCTGAAGGGAAGCGGCACATGGGGGACTGGCAGTCGGAGTGCAGCATCTCGCTCGGGCTGAGAGGGGGGGTCATGCTACCGGAGCCCTGGGGCGAGTGCGCGAGGAGAGGCTGCTCGTATGCTCTCATGCACGCCCCGTTGCTGCTCGTGGCCTCCTGCTTGATTTTGGGCACCATCCCCATCACGGGCCCGTAGCTGTCCATGCACGGCTCCACCTTCACGTCCTGAGAGACGGGGTATGGAGGAGACCTGACCAGGAAGCGTCCCTGGATGTGGCTGGAGGAGGGAGCAGGAGGGGGGCAGTAAGTGTCCGCCTCGTTGCGCAGCAGCTCGGCCATGAGGCTGGCGCTGTACCCGGGGGGAGGCGCACCCAGCTCGGGCACCTGGAACCCTCCAGACGCGCTGCTGGTGCCGCTGTAGCTGTTTCTGCCCTCCTGCATCCTGTAGTCGCCCCCCATGGCCACCAGGCTCTCGGGGCACGGCGTGTTGGCCAAGATAAACTCCAGATCCAGGTATTTGTCCAGATCCTCGTCGTCTGGGTGTCTGGTGCCGTCCAGGCTGGAGGAGAGGTCGGCCAGGCAGCCAGGGTGCAGCTCCTCCTTCCACCTCTGCATGAAATGAAAAAGAAAAGACACTCGGATCAGGATTTCAGAACCGAGATCACACACACGCCTGTGGTTCCGGAGGGTTTTTGGTTTGGTAAGTTTGGTAATGAGGAGTAAAAGGGTCACTCACGTTCTCCCAGCTCTTCTCCCTGTGCGCAGCGAAGGTGGAGATGGAGGGCAGAATGGTCCCGCTCAGTGCCATCTCCAGACTCTCCAGACTCAAAGAAGGGTGGAGAGAAACAAGAGAGAGAGAAAGAGAAGGAAGGAAAGAAAGAAAGCAAATAGGAGGCTGTTTTAACTCTGTTCTAGTCCTCTAACACCTGGAAAGGTGAGGCAGTGACACCGCGCTCGAGACTCTCCAGCTCCACGCGCTCCTCTGATCTCCAGACCCTCCGCACGAGCTGATTGGTTTATAAGCAGCGCGAGGCGGAGAGAAAAAATGAGGCGGAGCAACAAAAAAAAAGAAAAAGTGCTGGGCGTCACTAATTTTAGCTCCAGTATAAAAAGGAGAGAGAGAGAAGAAGAGAGAGAGAAGGGGTGAGAGAATAGACGAGAGAAGTGATAAGTGAGTGAAGGGGTGAGAGAAAAAATGAGTGAAGGAGAGAAGTAATGAGTGAATGAGTGAGTGAGTGAAGAGAGTGAGAGAGTGAAGGAAAGAAGTGATAAATGAGTGAATGAGTGAGTAAATAAATGAGTGAAGGAGAGAAGTGATAAGCGACTGAATGAGTGTGTGAATAGATGAGTGAAGGAGAGAAGTGATAAGTGATTGAATGAGTGAGTGAAAAGATGAGTGAAGGAGAGGAGTGATAAGTGAGTGAATGAGTGAGTGAATAGATGAGTGAAGGAGAGAAGTGATAAGTGAGTGAATGAGTGAGTGAACAGATGAGTGAAGGAGAGAAGTGATAAGTGAGTGAACAAGTGAGGGATGGAAGGAGTGAAGGAAAGAAGTGCTAAGTGAGTGAACGAGTGAGTGAAGGGGTAAGAAAAGGAGAGGTGATAAATGAACGAGTGAAGGAGAGAAGTGATAAATGAGTGAACAAGTGAGTGAATAGATGAGTGAAGGAGAGAAGTGATAAGTGAGTGAACGAGTGAGGGATGGAGGGAGTGAGAGTATCAAGGAGTGAATGGGGAGTAAATGATGGGCATGAAGGAGTGAAGGAATGAATAAGAGAGAGTGGATGAGTGAGGAATGAGTGAAGGAGAGAAGTTATAAGTGAGTGAATGAGTGAGTGAATGAGGAGTGAAGCAAAGAAGCGATAAGTGTGTGAACGAGTGCGGGATGGAGAGAGTGAGAGTATCAAGGAGTGAATGGGGAGTCAGTGCTGGACACGGAGGAGTGAAGGAATGAATAAGAGAGAGTGGATGAGTGAGGGATAGAGTGAAGGAGAGAAGTAGGGAGTGAGGGGATGACTGGAGGCAGCAAAGGAATGAATTAATGAAGGAGAGAGGGAATGAGGGAGGGATTGAGTGGGTTAGTGAGTGAGGGATGGATGGAGTTAGAGAGTGAGGGAGGAAAGGAGAGAGAGATGGATGGAGTTAGAGAGTGAGTGAGTGAGTGAGTGAGTGAGTGAGGGAGAGATGGAGAGAGAGTGAATGAGGGATGGATGGAATTTGTGAGTGAGTTAGTGAGTGAGTGAGGGAGAAAAGGAGGGAGGGATGGATGGATGGAGTGGGTGAGTGAGTGAGTGAGGGAGAAAAGGAGGGAGGGATGGATGGATGGAGTGGGTGAGTGAGTGAGTGAGGAATGGATGGAGTGAGACAGTGAATGAATAAGAGAATAAAAAAGTGAATGGGGAGTCAGGAGCGAGGGAATGATAGATTGAATGAGTAAGAAAATAAATGAGTGCATGAGTGAGTGAAGGTAAAAAAGATAAAGAAGCCCAGCTCCACACCTCCACACCTTCACTGGAGAAACGAGTCAAACAAACACAGCTCGGAGAAAGAGAGAGAGAGAGATTTCAATTTAATTTCAATATTATTAGTAGTAGTGTTAACGGTATTACTGTTGTTATTATTATATGTATCTGTGTTTGCATTCACTCTATTTTATTTTATTTTACCTCATTTTATTGGTAAATCTTTTATTGTCTAATTTCAATGCTTTGGCAAAACTGTACATGCTCAATAAAGCTCACTGAATTGAATTTAACTGAGAGAGAGATACAGAGAGCAAGAGATAGAGAGAGAGAGGCAGATAGAGAGAGGTACAGAGAGCAAGAGATAAAAAGAGAGAGAGAGAGAGAGAGAGAGAGAGAGAGCTTTCAGTCAGGAGCACCAGCACTGCTCTGGTCATTAACATGCTCTGTGAGGTTCAGAGAGGAGGTTTCTCAGGCACGCTTGGTCAGATCCATCCTCCCAGCACTGGATCTGTTTAAGCCCTCAGTGATGCTGGAATAAAGATGAACCCCAGCCTAGATCTTTCTCTCTCTCTCTCTCCCTGATCTCAGAGCAGGAGACCTCTCTCTCTGACTGTATCTCTCTCTCTCTCCCTCTCTATATCTCTCTTTGCATCTGTCTCTCTCTCTCTTTCTGTGTCTCTCTCTCTCTCTGATCTCAGTACAGGAGATCTCTAGGCTTCTCCAGTTCTCTGTTCCCCACGTCCCCACGTGCATTTGCATGGCCGCGCGAGGCTCAGCCAGCAGGCGCCAGGTGATTAGCAGGTATTCACGCGCGCAGACGCACAAAGCGAGCGTGCCGTCGGACCCCTAAAGACCCATTCAGTTGCAAACGGCACGGGCTGGTGGGGGGTTGTTTCTGGTAGGTATCGAGGCAATTAGGCATCAGTAAACGAGTTTTAAGCACCAGGCTGAGGTCTGGAGCCCCGTCTCCACACTCTGAGGGTAATAACTGATAGCCATTAGCCTCGATCTGCACTATCGCCCCGTGGATAAAGAGCCCTCCTGCTCTACAGGCCTACTGGAAATACCTGCAAGTCTTGAACACTGTCTACTGTGCATCTTGTTACTTTACTCTTTATTTTACCACTATTCCATCCACTCTTAGGTTTTTCATGCCTTTATGCTAAAAACGCTTTACTTTTACCATTTTACTGCTTATTTAATTCTGCTTCTGTTGTTATTTTACTATTTCATGCAAGTTTTTTTTCTCTGTGTTACATGCCTTTATGTTAAAAATGTTTTACTATTTTACTATACTTTAATTCTACTTGTGTGAAGTGTTATTTGTGTTAAACACTGTCTTCTATCCACCTTATTATTTTACTACTGTTTTTTGCGCTCAAGTTTTTTTTTTAATCTCTGTCACATGCCTTTATGTTAAAAATGTTAATGTTAAAATGCCTTATGTTCTACTATTTTACTACTTTTATTTTTTTCTACTTGTGTGAAGTGTTTTTTGGGCATGCTTGAAGGGCTCTAAGTCCAAGACTTTCATTACTTTAATGATGTTCCACTGTATCTGTGTAGGACAATTAACTAGAAACTTGATTAACTTATTATTGAGTTATTATTGAGTTACACTGATCCCCAGTGAGAGTAACTACAGACCATGTGTTCCAGTGTAAGTCTGAAGTGTTTGTACTTTCCAGCTGTACTTGTACCGTTTCTAAATAACAGTAATTTTAGGATGTTGTTGAGAAAGTAATGTTCTTTTACTAATTTTAGTTCTTTACTCATTAACATGCAGTAACTAATTCCTTTTTTTTTGTGGTAGCAGCCCACTCTGGAACGTTAACATTTCCAAGAGTGTGTGAAAAAGAGAATAACGCCTAATAAACTTGCTGACGGAAGCTGCATGAAGTAAGAAGTTCCACTGCAGATCTGTAAAAACTACTCAGTGCTTTTGTTTCAGTCATTTGACCTGATATTTAGTTGGTTTTGACTTTTTTCATCATTTTGGTGAACCAACAATCTTTTTGCTTGTGTTTAGACCAGGTGGCATCTTATATGGGCCACAGTGCAAACAAACAAACAAACAAATAAATAAATAAAAGACCCCCCCCCCCCCCCCCCCCCCCCCCATATGATAATTACTTTCAGTGACAACAGTGTCTCAATCATACTGATCCCCTCAAGGCCACTCCACCCAGTATCATCTAACATTAACCTGTGTATTGAGATTAGACTCCATAATGTTTTAAAGTGGAAATAACGAATGCATCATGCAGACTGTGAAGGGTCCGGCTACTCTGGACGAGCTGTATTTTGAATAAGGAGATAAACAGATGTTAGGACTGTGTGTGTTAGTGTTTAAATTAAAATTTTCTGTGAGTCATGGGTGTAGAATGGTGTGCTCGTCTATACTATTTGGGCAAATGTATTGGGACGCCTGACCATTACACCAACAGGGATTTTAATGACATTGCATTCAAATACATAGACTTTAATATGGAG
>JBBPCZ010000040.1:8981483-8998553 GCA_037974445.1 Brycinus macrolepidotus | reverse complement strand
TTTAATGTAACTTATGTCTGTGATTGTTCAGTGGTATGACAGACAGAAGGAGAAGATTGAAGGAGGTTCAGATAGAACGACGTTGTATTGAAAATGTGAAAAAAAAAAAAATGAACGAACGTGAACTAGTTCATTTTTTGAACTGTGAACTTGGTTCAAAATTTTAAAAAATGAACTATGAACGTGAATAAGTTCATTTTTATTTGAATGAACTGAAGTTTGAACTAGTTCTTTTTTAGTGTGAACTGGCACAACACTGCTGGTGGGTCTCTTAGATCTGCAGGAGCTGCTCAGCTAGTGGTGAAAAGAGAGCTGAAACTAAACCTGGTGAAATGGTGTTTATCCACTATGCTGTCCAACCAACTACCCATCAATATCAGATCTGCACCAACTGGAGCTTTAAAAATCAGCTAAAATCATATTATTCTCCTCCACCTTCTTTTACAAATCAGCACTTCCACCACACTTTCAATCTTCTTTTATTGATTTTCAAGTATTCTTTTCTTTTATTTCTTCTGTTCTTTTACTTTATTTTATATTGTTTTTCATTTTAGTCCTGTAAAGTACATTGCAAGTCGAAATGCAGATCTCACCTCTTCATCTCAGACATCCACTCAGAAAAGTACCGGTTCCAGGTTTATCTCATTGTTCAGGTTTATGAGATGATGGAGCCCCCATGTTACCAACATACCTGATCCAACTAGGCAACTCATTATCAAGGTTTTCTTCAGCTGGAGTGGGAGTGGGGAGTGTTAGCAGGGAATTCACTTAAATGTCCAGCCAGGGAGGACTTCAAGGTTTGAACCACTGCTTTGGATAAATCAACAAATCTAAATCCGTAACACTGACCATAAAGGTAGTTGTTTTGAGAAGGGCTGAGTTATCTAGCTTACCACTAACCTTACGGCTAGCTTGTTGCTAACAAGAATTCTCATTTAATTTCTGGGCTTTTTCCCCGCTTTAGCTTCAACACATGAAAGGTGAAAATGCTCCACATACTTCCCACCTCCAAGTTAAGTTGAACGAAGTATTAAACCCAATGGACCACTGTAAGCCAGTGTAAAACACTCTTATAGACACATCTTGTAGGAATTCTATATTAATACGCCAAACCAAAGCTCACACAGCTCAAAACAACTTTAAAAACAGTCTAGAATGATCTAATCTGGTCACACTGGATGAGTATGACCTTGACTCTAAGGAGACTGCACTGGTCATTGCGCTAACTAGCGGTTACACACTCCGCATAGCTCTCAAACTACAGAGTGGACTCACTGCTACTAAATATGAGTGATGACAAGTTGTGCAACAGTATATGGCTGTTTAAAGAAGGATAACAGTAGGACAGAGTTATATAGCTGTTTTAAGAAGAAGGATTACTGCAGGGCAAACAAGCTGTGGCTGTTAAGCTAGTCAAAAAAGAGCTTTGGTAGATAAAGTCATGTGAGCAAAAAAGGCCTCCTTTGTGTCCTAAACAAAAGCCCCACTGCTGCCTGCGACACCTTTACTGCAGCCGTGGACTGTCCTGAAATGCGTAGCTGTAAGTGTTTGCACTGCATATGCACAATGCCAGCAGTGTGGCTGCAAATCGAAATTAATCTATTACATTTATCTGTTGTGAAACCGGTTCTGGCTGAGAAAATATTGGCTTTGCTTGCTGCCTTCAGCTCAAAGGGCACTCATGATCAGATCATAACTCAGCATAATGCTATTTGCTACTGTCTTTTTGAACTTGTTGTTTAAGAATTGATGGGTGGTGTTATGAATCTGGAGTCCACCCTTATCTTAGATGTTACATAACTTACTTTGCCTAGCTTACGATTGGAGCTGCAAAAATGTTCTTTATTGCAACTACTATTCCTAATATTGACACTGCAGTACTTTTTGGATGGGACTAGTTTTACTTGGGTTTCAGGTAATTATTGCCAGTGTTTCTCAGTGGTTTTAGCACCTTCTCAATTCGTCATTTTTACAGACTTGTGATCCAGAGCCAGAAAATATTATGGTGGCTTTAACCTGTGATAAAATGCTGTGCAGAATCATTAGCATGTAGCTTAGGGATAGGCAAGACACAATCTGTCTGATCATTTTGCATGACGTCACTGTGTACGCCACATATCTGCTGCTTAAGGAAATACTCACAATAGGCCAGGTTGCCTTGTACCGTGCCTGAGGGCAATGTGCTCCCTCACGTTATACTCACATTATGCTTAAGCACACTTATGTCATCATGTCCCTGAATGCTTTATCCTTTTCCTGTGAGCTGCCAGGTTTCAGGAGTGTGTCCCATACCTTTAGATACTGAACCCACAGTGTTTTCAGCTCCTCACCACATTGTTCAGAGGTTTGTTTCATGAGCGTGAAGATTGCCAGTTTTATCAGATATCTCAGAGCTCTTGGATGTTGTATCGTTCCTGTATTCCCTTGTCGGCCCAAATTTCCAGCAAACTGTGCAGCTCTGCTGTAGACCAGAGTCCAACTGAACCATGCTTGGGCTCCGGATCCATCTCCTCAAGCAGGCCTGAGAATGGTTCAGTTGGACTTGAGCTTGTTACGCATCCAGCGTGACCGCTAACTGTGTTCGAGCATGAAATTTGAATGCAACTGTCCCATTTAACAAACATGGCAACTAAGGGACAATTCTGATCTACAGCAGAGCTGCACAGTTTGTTGGAAATTGCTCGTTCTTGTGGTACAGAGACCGGGGATGGTATGGACTGTCAAACAAATAGATGGTATGGACTGAAGGATCACCTAGTGTGAGTACCCACAACAAACCTTTCTGTGGCCTTGACTACATGAAATCGTACCATAACTGTGGACATGAGGTGGTCCACTCATCCATACATAAACTTACTCCGACTGAATTTTTAATCAGTCAAGTCCATTTTAACTGTCAAGATATGCTTCTGTTCTCCACAGTTTAACAATGTCCCCTTTTAGCTAAATAAACTGACAAAAACATGATTATATATTTAAAAAGGGGGCGGGGATTCCCAGTGTAAGCTTGGCCTATGCGTTTAAGAGAGTCATTCTGGTTGTAAAAAGTCTTTTATTTTGCAATGGGCCTTTATTCTCTGTTCCAACGTGCTTGATCCATCTTATGAGATGATTATCAAAGTACAGTCGGGTGTTGGAGCTGCAAAAACATAACAACAAGCACAGAACTGGTTGCATAGTGCTGGCATATAAACAATAATTCCTCACGTGCTTGCACCTCACCTGAGGTAAACCTGAGGAAGACTAGCGCATACCATCATTACAGAAGTAGGTCATCATCCCCCGGGCCATACATTATTTTTGGCTGCCGAAGGAACAGAGTGTATCTATGATTTGTACAGTCTTGTACGAATGATGAATTGCTGTTTGCACGTAATGATGTACCTCAGGAATGTACAAGGACACTCCAGCACACGGTGTGATCACTTCAGAAGACAGGAGTGGCACCGGTCCACCTGAGCTATTGAGTAATGTTCACTGAATTCCCTTCGGGATCCAAGTAGGATGCAATTAAAACAATTATTCTGTGCTTTCGATCTCAACGTCTCATGACACGTCTCATATGGTGTGAGTTTTAACTTTGGTATCAGTTGATGACATCAGAATGTCACACAATGGTACACTGCCAAATTCATCATTATTAAAGGGGCACCCCACTGATTTTCCGAATTTTCAGCATAATTCGATAGAAACAAAATATTTCGGAGGTTTGAGTTGAAATGATTAATTGTAGAGAAATGTACTGACTCTTTACGGTGCTGGTGAATGGAGCCTGGCATCACAATGTCTACAACACAAATATAGATTTTTGTTTACTATGTAAAACCACCAGTAAGTCCACCAGTGTCTTTTGAGTTTTTATGTTTAATGTTGATGATTAATTAAAAAAAATGAGTTTTCTATGCATCATGCATTTTTTTCCTGGCATGAATACATTAAATATATATGTGTTAGGCCAAAACCTTCTCTCAAAAATGTCTCAGTCAGTGTATTTGTTTTATTTTATGCATTAGTTTTCTGTGAGAGAGCTTTCAGAGGCATTAAAGACTGTGGATATCTGGTTCCTATCACCACCATTATGAACAAATGACTCAGTCAGTTTCTCTAGAATTGCATATTTCACATTAAACCACTCTGAATGACTTTGCTTACATTTTCATGATTCAGTTATGCAGAAAAGTAGAAAAATCAGTGGAGTTCCCCGTTTATGTTCCATCCATCCATCCATTTATGTTGCTTATCCTATCCAGGGTCATAGGGGTGCATGTCTTTGGAATGTGGGAGGAAACCAGAGCTCCCAGCAGAAACCCAGGGACCTTTCCTTTTAAGTTAACAAAAGTTTTTTTTGGACCATTTCTATTTCTAATGTCTTTTTACACAATGTTAATGGTAGCTGGTGCAAAAAAAATAAAGATATTTAATGAGTTATATGGGTTTCAATTTTATAGCAATGGGATGGTTTGCACAATGGAAAAAGCAACACCTGGATTTTAGCAGATCTAAATGTGTACATCATGCTCACATGAATAAAATGCATTCTGTCAACACCATTCACTGTAGCGTGGTGGCAGGAAAGATGGATAAGAAGGCCGAGTGCAGTTGTTTTTATTGCAGTCCAGGCTTAACAGCTGTGTTATAATGGCAAGTAGAGACAAAAAGGGCTGGGGTATCGACATCCATGAATAAACAAACAAAACGAAAGCACCAAAAGTACTAAACAAGAATCACAAAACTTGAAAATGGGAGAAAAACAGGCAACAAGAAAAACAGGAGGACATCAAACAATCCAGGAAACAAAAGCAATACAACGGACTGAAAACAGACAAAAAAGGCCTCAGGGCAAAAAGAAGAAGACCGAGTTACAAACCAAACACAGGTGAGAGGCATGACAAGGAGGCGGGCCTAGAAACAAACAAGGGAAACATTGAGGAAAAAGAGAGAGAGAGCAAGATCTGCCTGGGAAAGCAAGGAATTTACTTTACTTTTTATTTCACAATAATCGTGTTGATTTTTTATTACTCTTTATTACTTTTATTACATGATGAACATGTTTGAATCAATGAAAATGAATGCATCACCCTTATAAACCTAATTAAACACAGACAGACGCCTTGTCATGGCTCTCAGTGCAGACCTGCTATTCATTGAGAGCACTTAAGCCTACTTTAAAAATTGTAAAATCATTAAGAGTCCAGTCTGGCTGCAAAACAATCAAATCCCAATCAATTCTGCCAGGACACACCAGACCCACATCAGGCCGTCAAACAGCGGACCTGTTGCCCAGTAACCCAGGGTTTGTTTTGGTCTTTATCTGAAGTACAATCGATAGGGAAAGAGAAAAACACACATACACACACACACACACACACACACACAGACACACAGGCACTTAAGCAAGCTTGAACTCTAGAAATATTTCCCCATCGCTGTTGCATTCCTCCACAGTGTTTGATGGGAACCACTCGAAGGAGAAGGGAAAAAAAGTGGTGGCTGGCGAGTGTTTGCTGAGTGAGTCACTTGCGGTGTGGGTACATATTTGCGAAGGCTTCATAATCACAACATACTCAAAGGCAGGCCAAGCAGGAAACACAGCAGGAACCTTTATGGGGTGCTTATGCCATACACACACACACACACACACACACATACAAATACACACACATTTCTCGTTATGCTTGTTCTCATTCAAGCAAAAAATCAAATTTGCACACTTACACCACATACATTCAACCATCCAAGACGTGTTTGGTGTTTTTAGTTTGTTTCTGTAGGTTTGCACTGGAGCTACGCAGCAGAGCACGCTCAAATCATCACACACTCAGAGCTGTTGAGTAATCTCAAAGAAACTCGCTTCATGTGGTTTCTGACCATGTTGACACACTGATGTCCATTAAAACGAACCAAACACGGCTTGAGTTATTTTGGCTGCACCCTACAACCTGTGTGCTTCCAGCACTTGTTAGCAACATATTAGCCTTATAGCTCCAGTGCTAAGACTAAAGAAGCAAACTTAAGACAGCAAATATGTCTTCACTGATGGACTACATTTGGCACAAACATGGGAAAACTGTGTAACTTTGAGTTTTTGCTAAATTAGTTATTGTGAGTAGTCCCTGCCTTGCGCCCGCTGGCCCCAGGATAGGCTCCGGGTACCCGTGACCCTAGTGAGGATTAAGTGGTTACAGACAATGACAGTGAGAGAGAGTGAGTTATTGTGAATTTGCATAAAAAGATCATAACACACATAAATCAACAATCATTAGACTAGAGCATCACTTTTATAAACTGTAACTCTACTTTTTTGATTGACCGTATTTGCTGTAAAGGGTAAATCTGATTTTTTACAGATCTTTTGATGTGGGGGGGGTGCAGCAGCAGGGGGCTGCTCACTGATGTTGCTTAGCACAGGATGTGTACAAAGAGACCCTGATGAGTAGATAAATAAATAAATCTACTCACCTTAATGCATGCTTTAATGTAAACTAGGTACTCACAGTTGCTAGGCAACTGATGAAACATGCTGTTACACTGTCGCACCAGTTACTGTAGTAATTGTGTGTTTGTTTTTCCGTTCATCATGCCTAATGTTTATGTCTGCCAAACTTGCAGTGACCCATGAGTCCACCTCGCAATCAGACACTATTAACTGCGCCTTTCGTTTTTCCTGCACTGTTACGCTGTGGGGAAGACCCACATGCCACAACACGCTCTGTGCCTTTTTTATCCACACCCCATGCCCTCGCTGCTGCTCTGAGCAAACTTCTCCAGAGAGAAAGACTGTAGCTTTTGACTCATCAGAAATTGTTTTTACTATGATCAAATCAAGTGATAATTAAAATTGAATTAAAACATTTTGAAGTCTAATAAAAAGGCTTAATATTCAAAGCTGAACTGATGTGGCCTCCAAAACAAGCTGAAATTGCAATTTATATTTCCACTGGATTAATAATAACTTATAATAATGCCTTAAAGTGAAATCAGACAATATAGGGCTCTGTATGTTTGCATATTTGACAGAGGTTCATATAAACCAACCAGCCAAAGTATTACGAACACCTGTCTAATATCATCTCAAACTGACCAATCCCCCAAAATCAACCCCCAAAGTACTTTTTAAAAGAGAAACCTTTGAGAAACGTCATCAGGAGGGGTTTTCCATCGTCTTTAAACTGGAAAATCTCACTTTAAAGACTTTGTGGCACCACTATTGGAGTACTAGTTGTTTACAGATGCTACAGTGGACCTTTAGCTTTAATGTACATTAATGTGACAAATCTTTCTAATTATTATTATTATTTTTATTATTATTAGTAGTAGTAGTAGTAGTAGTAGTCGTCTTAGTATTATTATTATGGAATTATTGGTTCATTTGTCCTTAGATGTTCATCCAATGAAATGGGCAAACAATAATATAAAGTTTTATTCAGAAAAACTTCAGATTTTCAATAACTTCAGATTTTCAGTAAATGCTGACCAGTGTCGTGCCCAAAAGCCAAGAAGAGACTTCTCTGCTTCAGAAGAAGTCGTGTTTATGGCCTGTGATGAAGCCTTTCATCAGTTCAGTTCAAACTCTTTTGTGTTCGGGGCAGACTGAGGGCACAAGCCAATGCTGGCTAACATTAACCCCACCACACACAAACACACACACACACACACACACTGGCCACAAACACATCCATCTTGCCGGTCAGACCGCCACGTACCACACAACTCTTAATGAAGTCTGGAACGGCTGCTTTTCTGTCTGCCTGCAACCATCATCAACTGTAAATACCATTTCTGCCTCAAATTACAGTTTTAGGCCTGTGCCAGGCCGACGGTTTTCCAGGCTGGTTGTGGTTATGGCCTGTGCAGCGAGAAGTGTAGATGTATTAGGGTCAAAACAATCTTTCCCAGCATGCATCAATGTCAATGCAATCAAGGTCTGCGTACGGGCGTGTTCGCAAGAAGGGTTTTACAGGAATTACAAAACCAATGCTTCAGCACACATCCCGCTCTCCCCCAGCCACTCTGCAGATTGTAGCTTGCTATTCATGTCAGACATGTTTTTGTAAGAGGTGATATTTATATGCGTCCAGAGAGTTCATGAATGAAGGAACTTCTTTGCGTTCTGAACAGTTTGATGGAGTGCAGGCTCCTGGTGTAAACTATGTTTAACTTTTCGTGCTGCATCGCTGGATAGACCATTCGTCTGCTTTTCAGAGCCCGACTCTGTTGTTTTGACAGTTACGCAAAGACCACTCCACGCTAGAATACATCAGATGATGGATAAGAAAGCATGAATGAGGCATGACTTCTAATAATACATTCATAAAAATAAAGGCACCAAATGGAGCTGTGCCATAGAAGAACCGCCTTGTTCCTTAAGAAACCTTGCAAGGGATGCTTCTTCAGGGAACCATTCTTGTGTGAAGAACCTCAGAACTTTAACCATTACAACTAATCAGTAAAATCTGATTTCAGTAAATATAAACGGTGTAATCAGTCTAGAACCAGTGTTTGTTCTCCTACACGCTTGCCGTTTGCTGCTCTTCCTCTTGGTGCGCCACCGCTTGGCCGCTCTCCGGACCCCCTCCCTCTGCGGGTTTTCCCCGCCCACTTGTGGGCGGAGACTATCCTGAAAGTTCTCTCGGGTTCAAAGATCTTGTGTTTTTCTGTTTGTTTCTAAGACCTAAATAAAAGAACTTTGGTCATTTTTGTTCTTTATGGGCATTTGTGTGTGACGCCGTTTTTAAAACCCCAGTGGTGGTTATTCTTATTATTATTACATTACATTTTTAAATTACAGTAACTTTGGCTCTCCGTGACACAGGAACACCAAACAAAGCTCAGCATGACATCTGACACCTGGAGCATCAACGCAAACCAGGGAAACTTCCATATAAGGAGTTGTTTGGTCATATGCACTTCCGGAACGGATCTATGACGCTCCTCCTACAACCATATGCTCAAGCTAAAAAACATTTAGGAACCTGGTTTTAAGATATAATGAAGGACGTTAAACCTGAGATTATGTAACAGAGCTACAAAACATTCTCAGTATGTCTAGTAATTGTGACTTTCCTTCTCATTGTTGTTTGACTTCCAGATTTGAGTTTCAATGGGCTGTCCAGAAAGGCAATAAAGATCCCTTTACTTTGTCCTGTTTGTTTATTAGGGTTGCATATTCTCTTGGAAAAGCCGAGGCACTTCTGTGAATTTAACAGGGAGATTAGGTGAAGGTATGCTGGAGTTACAGGTGCTATTACCCTGGAACACACTGCTGTTAGCAGTTTTACTGCTTGGCTTTACTATGACCTGTGAAGCTCAAGAGAGGTTTGGAATTGAACTGAAACACTACTGTTTGCTGTGTAAATAACTTATAAGTCTATATGCACTATGATGACTAAGGGTTGTGCGGTTGGGATAAGATGGAGTAGGAGGGAGTGGGATGTACTGGAACGGGGTGGGATGGGGTAGAACAGTGGGAAATGGGGTAGGATTGGATGGCACTAGTTGAGATGGATTGGAATGGGGTATGGTAGGGTGTGATAAAATTGCGCACAGTGTGAAATTTGTCCTCTGCATTTAACCCATTCACCAAGTGAAGCAGCGGGCAACAATGCAGCACCTGGCAAGCAGTGTGTGGGGACGGTACCTTGCATTGGCAGTACTAGGATTCAAACCCACGACCTTCCAATCGAAGGGGCAACTCCCTAACCACCAGGCCACCAGCTGCCCCAAACGTTTGGTATTTGGAGAATGCAGGCATTGATATCGCTACCTCTCAAATGCTAATTTACCATAAGACAGGGTAGAATCAGGTTGAAAGGGGTAGGATGGAGTGGCGTGGGGTAGACTCACGTGGGTAGGATGGAATGAAAAGGACTGGAACATAGAAGGATGGGGTAAGATGGAGTGAAATGAGGTAGGATGGGATGGTTTTAGGTGACATGAAGTGAAATGGTTTAGGTGGGATGGAGAAGGGTGGGGTAGGGTAAGGTTTTGATGAGATGATGGAATCAGGTTTAAAGGGGTAGAATGGAGTGGGAAGGGGTATGGTGGCTGGAAAAGGTAGGATGTAGTGGATTGGAGTTGGATGGGTTAGAATTGGGTGGCAAGGGCTACGATGAGGTGAGATGGTGTATGAATGGTCTGGAATGGGGTCGGGTGGTATGGGATGGGGCGTAATGTAGTAGGAAGGGGAAAGTGGGATTGGATGAGATGCAGCACAATGGGATAGGATGGGGTGGGATGGAGGAGGATAAAGCAGAATTGTGTGGGAAATGGTAGAGTTTGATAGGATGGGAGTAGGATGGGGTGGAATAAAGTGGGATTGTGTAGGATATTGTGGGATGAGGTGAGGTTAGAAGGAATGGGTCAGGACTGGGTTGCAAGGAGTGTGACAGGGCAGAATGTGGTAGGACAGGAGGGGGAAGAGGTTGCTCTACTTTTAAAAAAGTAAAAGGGAGGTAAAGCACACAATCTACACTTGTTGCTTTGAAGGCCAGAGCATACCTCAAAGTGACACATCAAAGATCAAGCGTCTCTCATTGCTCTCCTCATATGCTAAACACTGGACCACCAACATTTAACTAGATACGCATTCTAACAGAAATGAGAACTTTAAATGCCATTACACTGCTTTCCTTTAATCTTCTTCACACACTTAACCACACAGCCAGTCATAAAACACACAAACACGCACACACACACACACACACACACACGTGTGTGCATGCTTACTTAGTTGAGGTACTGAAACACTGGCTAATCTACATCCCAGCGATAGCAGCAGAGCTCATAATGGCTCTGAAAGTCCCAGTGGAGGATTTGAGTGAGTGTGTGTGTTAAACAAGGCCATTAAGTGTTGGAGCTTCTGGCCATCTAAAGTACATTTGTTATCCTGGCTGTGGAAGGATGCTTGTTTTTAGTATTATTCACAAAGCCTGGGGGGTTACTGGCAGACTTTGTGGATTATTAACCATAGCATTGTATATGCTAAAAATTTAAATTGAATACATGGTGAACAGTTTACTTAAAATAAAATAACTTAAAGAATTACAGCATGTAGGCTACCATATGGGTCATAAAATCGAACATCATCAACAACAGAGAGCATTTGGTCCTCCTAGGCAATGAATTCCATTATTTTTTTAATACAAATTTGCACTTGGAAAAAAAACGGCACTGGTGAGTTCCTTTTTTCTACATGTTGTTAAGTGAACTCAAACCTGTAGTGGAGAAGTCCTTGGTCATTCGTCCACCTTGATACTAATGTACAATGTAAGGAGTAAAAATGAATCAGAATCAGAAAACTTTATCGATCCTGGAGTAATTTGCTTATGCAGCAACTGCACAGACACACAGAGACAAGAACAATTTAAAATATAATATAAAGTAAAAATAAAACTCTCCAGAAAATACTCTGAAAATGCTGTGTACTAAATATACTATGATAAATTACTAACTTACTGCTGAAGTAGTTTACTAGTAACACAAATGGTGGTTTGGAGTTGTTCTTTATACTGCAATTACATGTAATTGTGACATGTATAGTGATATTGCACAGGATAATACTATTGCACATAGTAATAAAGAAGAAAAATCATTAATAATAAATAATACTGAAGCACTAGAAGTAGGTACTGATTTGGTTACTGGATCTACATGAAGAGTGTCAGACAGAAAGCATTGTGGAGTACAGTAAGCTACTCAGAACCTGTGTTCCACATCAGTTTTGCATTAAACTATGTCAGAAAGCACAGGGCATTCTGACTGTTCATTGACTGCAAATTCTTTCTGCTTGAAATTTGACTTCAGCCGGGGCTGGAACGGAAACAGCGATTCCACAGATTCCAGGTGGCCACTGAGCTAGAGAAAGAGATGGAAGAAGTGAAGGTGTGATCTGTCTTGTATTCTTCTCTGGGAAACATTGCTGAGTACGCTGTCAATATTTTTGTTCATTCACTAGATGCATATTTTACAGAAGTTAACATGATTCACAAGAGGGCGAAACTCCATCAGGTGGGGCCAAAGTATGGAAGAATACATCCAAAGTTGCTTACAAGTGTCCTGGCTAATGTCTCTTGAAACTGGAGAGCAAGTAGCTAAGTTCAGGTTTGTGAAAAGTGAAGGGAGAAAATCACTATTTCTCATTTCTGTCACCATCATTTCTAAAATCTTCCATTTGGACACCCGGGTGCAGGACTATTTAGTTTTGGTTCTATTCCCATTCATCCACTTTCTGAGCCACTAGTGGTCAGAGGGTAAAAGGTGGAGAAACAACCTAGACAGGTCATCCCAGAGCAGACACATAAACACACACACACACTTAGGGGCAATTTAGCATCTCCAGTCTTCCTGACATGCATGTCTTTGGGCTGTGGGAGGAAACTGGAGAACCCGGTAGAAACCCACACAGACACTTGGAGAACATGCAAGCCGTCCCAGCCTGGAATCGAACCCAGGACCTTCTGTTTTAGATTCATGATTCTCTGCATCACACACACAGTTATACAAGTACAACGAGTAGTAAAATGTGCCCCTTAAACATCTATGACCTGTGCAATATAGTAACAATAAATTAAAGAGTTAAAGACTAGAACTATGTAATAAAAAAATATGTAGATAAAATGTTTTCAAATGAACAAGTGTAAACAAGATCAAAGTGTGCAAATGCAACAGAATAGAATGTGTATTGTAAAGTGGAGTGTGTTTTATTTCTTTCAGCCGATGTTTTTACCATTTCTTGGTGAACATTTTTTGGTGGCTGAATTTTTGGTGCATCTCGAATCATAAGTCTTAATCCCATTCAGCTGGTCTGTGTCTGTCATTCTCTCCCAGTTGTGCCTTCAGAGATGAGCAAATGGCAAAATGTGCCTCAGGTATGCGTGTGCCAAAAGCATTACTCAAAAATGTCACAAGAGCTGAAAGAGTTGCTGAAACGCAGACGGCAATAACAGATTAAGACAGGAGAGGATAAGCTGTTGTGTTTTTTAGCTTGTCCTTTGCAGACGTGTTTACCTTAAAGAGTATCGGCAGGCCAAAAAGACAAGCTGAGCTGTATATCCTGCATTCACGTAAAGGACACTTAGGAAAGAATTAAATAAACCAAATCATCAGTCCAAAAGCAAATGACTTATACAGTAGGGTTCAGCAGTGGCAATTACACAGGCTGAAGGGGTCATCAACCGAAACGCATTCGGCCTGATTCGGAGTGGCGCAGACTGAGTCGGAGGTTAAAGCCCTAATCAGGAATCGCTGATTGGGTCAGTGTTTGGGACCGCAACAACAGAGTCCTTTGGGGAAGGAAAACACTACAAGACTGCACCCACTAAAATGTGTAATTATGAAGGTTTACCGTGGCCTCTGTTAGTAAACTTTGAGCAGGTCCCGGGACAGTCGAGGCGCTCTTTCTGATTGGGGCTTTCATTAGTGAAGTTTAGGCCTCGTCTTGTCATCAGCAGGAGTGTTTGCCATCCTCTGCTCGTTCTTAAGTCCTCTTTAAGTTCGTGACTGCTGCGTTTGAAAGAATACACACTGTGTAATTACCGTGACGTCTGACAACGAGACGCTTTTTCTTTTTCAGATTCTCAAACACAAGCACAGAGAAAACATTTCCATTCAGCTCCTCTGTAGCAGTGAAGACGCTGTCAGGTCTGAAGAGTCTGTTGACTCGACTTTGGTGGGCTTTGAAACCCACGCTCTGTCTCCGCTAGACCCTCTCGCTCTCTGCTGTGTTTTTTCGTCAGGTGTAGACACGTAATTAGACGTGTAATTATGTGCTTCTCTCAGCTTGGGGTTCCAGGTCTAATGCGCTCCGTTTAAAGAGGCGGAACTGGAAGATCAGACACTAATAGTGTTTTCCCTCGGCTGTGTCTAAATAGTGATAAAAGCAGAGCGAAACCACAGGGCCAGCTGGGACGAGGAAATGACAGCAATGTGACTCAAGCAAAGCGCTCGAACATGAGGACAATGGAGTATGATTGGACACTTCATGACATGAATTATGGAAGGTGATAGTGTCACTTCTTTCCCTTGAGTGAATGGATCGGAGAGCAAAAATTGGCCTTTTTCACTAAAAAATGAAAGACTGAAGTTCAACCCACATGTAGGCCTCAATATGTGCAGTGCTGTAATATGAATTGCTATGCTAGGTGCTAATGTTGACACAAGGAGATCTGATGAATCTCACAATACTAGAGATGCCCTGATCCAGGTTTTTTAACCAATTCAATCAGTGGACCATAATGTTGAGTATTGACTGATACTGATTCAATATAGCCACACAATTTAAATAAGACATGTTGGACAGCCAATTACTGCTATAGTAGAATTAGTGGAGGAAATGAACAGAAACCCTCAAGTTTTGGGTTTTTCTTTTTTTTTGAAAAATTGAAATGCCCTTTTCTGGGGCATTTTCATTACAAGCCTTATGATCATGCAACCCAATTGATTTGCCTCAAATTATAGCGGAAATCTAGTTAAACTGTTGGCTGGAATTTTCAACACAAAAATTGTCAAATAATATTAATTACATTAACTACATGTAAATGTTTTGAAGAAAATTAGAAACACAACTTTTATTACAAATTGTAGAGTTTCTTTGCTGCCACCAGGATGGACAATAAAGTATATTCTATTCTATTCTGTTCCATGATCTGAAGCTCAAGCGTGATTGGTTTATGCATCAGGTCAACAATCTGATGCACAAGAGCACTGAACTGCACATAAGAAACAAAATTAAGGTTCAACTTAAACCCCACTGAGATGATTTGGTAGGACCTTAAAAGAGCAGTTCATGCTCAAAAGCCCATAGGTGTGTCTGAAATAATTAAGAGTGGGACAAAGTGTATCCACAGTGATGTGAGAGACCTCCAGTTCTCCAGTTTCAGGAAGAGACTGGATGCAATTGTTGCTGCTAAAGGTGGCACAACCAGTTATTAATTATGGGGCAAATATGTTCTATTGTCATATATTTTGTATGAGGATCTAAAGCCGTAAACATACATAAATAGAGGGAATTTCCGTGAATGCTTTTTCACAATGTTTTTGCTTATGACTGTTAACCATCTCTGAAAGTACCTGAAATATATGGTGAAGCTCTCGAAAATCTGAGCCAGTATTGAAAAAATCTTAACTCTGAGGGTATTTTTTCCGTTTCTGCATTACTTGCTCTTTTGTAATATTTAAAGCCTTAAATAATGTATAATGGAGAAGTATCTCATAGTCATTTTTCAGACAACCTAGTCAATATGATTGAACACAACTGACCCAAAAAAACCCTAAAAATGTTAAAATGTATTTCTTTTTTTACTATGAAACATACATATTAAAGCTTTTGGCAAACTTCAGCTTACACACACCTTTTTAAAAATCGGCATCATTTTTAAAGTTCCAAAAATCCATACATTTCATAATGTTTAAAAGTTTGAGATCTCTGGTTCTACATGACAAATGCTCACGAAACAAAGCTTCCTGTGACGTACGAAGTCTCCACTGTCAACCCAAACACACGGAAGCTCCAGATAAGGGCATAAGGGCGTATGCTATGGTGTTTGAGCAGCGCTGCACTTTTGATGTGCCAGCGCGTCAGTCGGTTTCTGATCACATCTGTGCTGCAGAAAATGACTGAAATAGACTAAAAACAAAAGCATGACAAATGTGGGCCTACTATGACCTGATTTCATTTTCAAACCTGACTTTCGGAATGCTGAGGTGTCAGGATGTGTTATCTTTCAGGCCTCAGAAGGACGTAGGCCGCATACAGAACACTTATGCTGACTGAAAATATCCAGTTGTGCTGACAGCTGCTCGAAAGCCGACGGTCTTTTATATTTACTGTACATCTGCGATGTGCTTATGATAGAGCGGAGACATCCTGTTCAAAGCGTTTTGAATGGAATCTGAGCCCGAAGGTAGATATTGCGCCATGAGAACAGTCTGATCCTTGCGCATGTGCCAGATTCTCAGTGAATGAACTTGAAAACCTTTCACTCCTAACAAAGAACAGCTTGTATAAAAAGGTGCGCTGCTATTATGTCAGTCGGCAATATAGGAATATGAGGCCCTATAGAAAAACCAACTGAGACGCGGCTGGTGAGACCCAGTGACCCGACACACCGTTTTTTTTAGGATTCTGAGCAAGAGATTTTGACAGACACTTGTAATTATGTCTATTAGCTGATGCAGTTACATGTGGTTAAATGAATGTAGAGCTGGGGAAATGCTCAGAATGAAACCTGATGAGAAAAGGTCAGTGCCGTGTTTACCTAAGCCAGTGTTTCCCAACCCTGGTGCTGGAGACACTGGAGATTTCCATGTTCCCAACACACCTGATCCAACCAATCAACTAATTAACAAGCAGTTCCTGGGCTGAGGTGGGTGTGCAAAAGCTGGACAAACATTCAAATGTGCAGGTCAGAGGGGGCTCCAGATCGGAGGATGGGAACCATCTGTGATGTGAAAAAATGTACAAAAAAAAAAAAATGCATGGAAAAAGTAATCATGTGTGGAATATTTTAATTTTAGAATAGTCGATTGAATCTAACTACACAAAAATGATTCTAATATGTTTCTCTTTAGTAATTAAATAGGAAGAACTGTTTTATTATTATTATTATTATTATTATTATTAAGAAGAAGAAGAACAATAATAATGTACTACAATCTACTATACGTTATACATATTACTTTCTAACTATAATTAATTGTTCTTAAAAATATCCAAATTGAAAAAATATTGAATAAATGGTATTTATTTATTTTACTTTTTTCTAAAGTTTATTTGAAATACTGCAAGGGAAAAAAATGAAAAAAACACAACTGATGAATTATTATTTTCATAACAGGTTTAAAATGCTGGGGTTCTTGCCCAATCTGGCAACCCTGAACAGGTTGCTGGCTCTGTTTGAACAGCACTGAGCAATCAAAAATATTATTTTATGCTTGTCAAGCATCTTATCTTTGGCATATTGTGTAGATTAAATGAAAGAAATAAGAACAAATGTTCTACTGTGACAGGCTGCAAAGTGCCTAAAGATACAAGGAGCCTAGATAAAGGAGTTCCAACCACTCAGCATTCAGCAC